>OY726529.1:25604609-25607109 GCA_963383655.1 Bathymodiolus septemdierum | reverse complement strand
TAAGGCACCAGTCTCTTCTGAGGCGTGTGGTCGAATCCCAGCGCTGCCAAGTTATTTTTGTTTACAATTGTTATTGATTTTTTTTTTAAATAAAAAGAATTTCATGGAACCGAGAACCACCAACATGCATATAGCTAAATTAGGTATCAAACATTCTGAGCTTGATCTTTAACATTTATAAGCAATTCAGAAATATTTGAATAGTTGTCGGCAGCGTCGGTTGGGGATTGGACGGTCAAAAATGCAGTTTTAGTTGGCGACGCGTAGCGGGGCCAATAAAACGGACATTTGAAACGGTTCCTCCATTTTTCAATTTCAATATTAATATGAATTTTGTTTTCAATTTTCAAAGAACAAATGCAAAATATTGATAAAGAAGAAGACAAAAAGGTACTAAAAAAACCAAAAGGAACAAAACTGCTTGGCAGCGGTGGGATTCGAACCCACGCCTCCGAAGAGACTGGTGCCTTAAACCTGCGCCTTAGACCGCTCGGCCACGCTACCGACAATGTAAAGCGCTCTTAAATATTTATGTCATTTATTTCCATCCAATAATAATTTCAACAATTTTACTTTTAGGCAATATTAGCATATTATTACATAATAAACATACATGGAACTTCCGTCTAACATTGTACCTTTTGTATATTACTATGTTATAGAAAGAAAATGCAATTTTTTATTCAAACCGCATAGTTAATTTGTTATATATTTGGCCAAAGACTAGCCAAAGTTGGAATACTATATTTTTTTCTTGTAACACATATCCTAAATTCTACTTTTTAGAAAATGGTTAATTCCTTATAGTATGCATCAGCAAATCAAAGTTTTTATTTTAATAATTGTGATAAAAAAAATTGTTAATCGCATAAGAACATAGTGCGGGAGTATACAGTCATTTCTGTTTAATTTACCAAATAAACTCAAGACATTTTTGTTATATACAAACAAAAAATATGGAACGCTTCACGAATTTGCGTGTCATCCTTGCGCAGGGGCCATGCTAATCTTCTCTGTATCGTTCCAATTTTAGTATATGTACTGCCGAAGCGAGTACACTGTATGATTCACATGAACGACTTATATAGTCAGTCTAATTGTATTGTGGTATCATATGCTTTAGGATATTTGCATATTGATCGATAAAAATTCCAACGTAGTGTATACGTTTATTTCTTTCACTTAACAATAGTTATACTATCTGTATCCTTATAAACTAATGTTATCTAATAACACATGAAAAGGTATTTAATCTGAAACAGAAAATACAGGGAATTGCTACATGAAATAATATTGTAATTCATGCTTACCAGTTAAATTCTGTAATGGTTATTTATTGGGTAGAAATGGGAGACAATTTTAAGAACACATTCAGCATTCGGTAGCGTGGCCGAGTGGTCTAAGGCGGCGCGTCTAAGGCACCAGTCTCTTCTGAGGTGTGTGGTCGAATCCCAGCGCTGCCAAGTTATTTTTGTTTACAATTGTTATTGATTTTTTTTTTAAATAAAAAGAATTTCATGGAACCGAGAACCACCAACATGCATATAGCTAAATTAGGTATCAAACATTCTGAGCTTGATCTTTAACATTTATAAGCAATTCAGAAATATTTGAATAGTTGTCGGCAGCGTCGGTTGGGGATTGGACGGTCAAAAATGCAGTTTTAGTTGGCGACGCGTAGCGGGGCCAATAAAACGGACATTTGAAACGGTTCCTCCATTTTTCAATTTCAATATTAATATGAATTTTGTTTTCAATTTTCAAAGAACAAATGCAAAATATTGATAAAGAAGAAGACAAAAAGGTACTAAAAAAACCAAAAGGAACAAAAACTGCTTGGCAGCGGTGGGATTCGAACCCACGCCTCCGAAGAGACTGGTGCCTTAAACCTGCGCCTTAGACCGCTCGGTCACGCTACCGACAATGTAAAGCGCTCTTAAATATTTATGTCATTTATTTCCATCCAATAATAATTTCAACAATTTTACTTTTAGGCAATATTAGCATATTATTACATAATAAACGTACATGGAACTTCCGTCTAACATTGTACCTTTTGTATATTACTATGTTATAGAAAGAAAATGCAATTTTTTATTCAAACCACATAGTTAATTTGTTATATATTTGGCCAAAGACTAGCCAAAGTTGGAATACTATATTTTTTTCTTGTAACACATATCCTAAATTCTACTTTTTAGAAAATGGTTAATTCCTTATAGTATGCATCAGCAAATCAAAGTTTTTATTTTAATAATTGTGATAAAAAAAATTGTTAATCGCATAAGAACATAGTGCGGGAGTATACAGTCATTTCTGTTTAATTTACCGAATAAACTCAAGACATTTTTGTTATATACAAACAAAAAATATGGAACGCTTCACGAATTTGCGTGTCATCCTTGCGCAGGGGCCATGCTAATCTTCTCTGTATCGTTCCAATTTTAATATATGTACTGCCGAAGCGAGTACACTGTATGATTCACATGAACGACTTATA
>OY726529.1:25572109-25577109 GCA_963383655.1 Bathymodiolus septemdierum | reverse complement strand
TCCATATTTCAATTTCAATATTAATATGAATTTTGTTTTCAATTTTCAAAGAACAAATGCAAAATATTGATAAAGAAGAAGACAAAAAGGTACTAAAAAAACCAAAAGGAACAAAAACTGCTTGGCAGCGGTGGGATTCGAACCCACGCCTCCGAAGAGACTGGTGCCTTAAACCAGCGCCTTAGACCGCTCGGCCACGCTACCGACAATGTTATGCGCTCTTAAATATTTATGTCATTTATTTCCATCCAATAATAATTTCAACAATTTTACTTTTAGGCAATATTAGCATATTATTACATAATAAACATACATGGAACTTCCGTCTATCATTGTACTTTTTGTATATTACTATGTTATAGAAAGAAAATGCAATTTTTATTCAAACCGCATAGTTAATTTGTTATATATTTGGCCAAAGACTAGCAAAAGTTGGAATACTATATTTTTTTCTTGTAACACATATCCTAAATTCTACTTTTTAGAAAATGGTTAATTCCTTATAGTATGCATCAGCAAATCAAAGTTTTTATTTTAATAATTGTGATAAAAAAATTGTTAATCGCATAAGAACATAGTGCGGGAGTATACAGTCATTTCTGTTTAATTTACCGAATAAACTCAAGACATTTTTGTTATATACAAACAAAAAATATGGAACGCTTCACGAATTTGCGTGTCATCCTTGCGCAGGGGCCATGCTAATCTTCTCTGTATCGTTCCAATTTTAGTATATGTACTGCCGAAGCGAGTACACTGTATGATTCACATGAACGACTTATATAGTCAGTCTAATTGTATTGTGGTATCATATGCTTTAGGATATTTGCATATTGATCGATAAAAATTCCAACGTAGTGTATACGTTTATTTCTTTCACTTAACAATAGTTATACTATCTGTATCCTTATAAACTAATGTTATTTAATAACACATGAAAAGGTATTTAATCTGAAACAGAAAATACAGGAAATTGCTACATGAAATAATATTGTAATTCATGCTTACCAGTTAAATTCTGTAATGGTTATTTATTGGGTAGAAATGGGAGACAATTTTAAGAACACATTCAGCATTCGGTAGCGTGGCCGAGTGGTCTAAGGCGGCGCGTCTACGGCACCAGTCTCTTCTGATGCGTGTGGTCGAATCCCAGCGCTGCCAAGTTATTTTTGTTTACAATTGTTATTGATTTTTTTTTTAAATAAAAAGAATTTCATGGAACCGAGAACCACCAACATGCATATAGCTAAATTAGGTATCAAACATTCTGAGCTTGATTTTTAACATTTATAAGCAATTCAGAAATATTTGAATAGTTGTCGGCAGCGTCGGTTGGGGATTGGACGGTCAAAAATGGAGTTTTAGTTGGCGACGCGTAGCGGGGCCAATAAAACGGACATTTGAAACGGTTCCTCCATTTTTCAATTTCAATATTAATATGAATTTTGTTTTCAATTTTCAAAGAACAAATGCAAAATATTGATAAAGAAGAAGACAAAAAGGTACTAAAAAAACCAAAAGGAACAAAAACTGCTTGGCAGCGGTGGGATTCGAACCCACGCCTCCGAAGAGACTGGTGCCTTAAACCAGCGCCTTAGACCGCTCGGCCACGCTACCGACAATGTAAAGCGCTCTTAAATATTTATGTCATTTATTTCCATCCAATAATAATTTCAACAATTTTACTTTTAGGCAATATTAGCATATTATTACATAATAAACATACATGGAACTTCCGTCTATCATTGTACTTTTTGTATATTACTATGTTATAGAAAGAAAATGCAATTTTTTATTCAAACCGCATAGTTAATTTGTTATATATTTGGCCAAAGACTAGCCAAAGTTGGAATACTATATTTTTTTCTTGTAACACATATCCTAAATTCTACTTTTTAGAAAATGGTTAATTCCTTATAGTATGCATCAGCAAATCAAAGTTTTTATTTTAATAATTGTGATAAAAAAATTGTTAATCGCATAAGAACATAGTGCGGGAGTATACAGTCATTTCTGTTTAATTTACCGAATAAACTCAAGACATTTTTGTTATATACAAACAAAAAATATGGAACGCTTCACGAATTTGCGTGTCATCCTTGCGCAGGGGCCATGCTAATCTTCTCTGTATCGTTCCAATTTTAGTATATGTACTGCCGAAGCGAGTACACTGTATGATTCACATGAACGACTTATATAGTCAGTCTAATTGTATTGTGGTATCATATGCTTTAGGATATTTGCATATTGATCGATAAAAATTCCAACGTAGTGTATACGTTTATTTCTTTCACTTAACAATAGTTATACTATCTGTATCCTTATAAACTAATGTTATTTAATAACACATGAAAAGGTATTTAATCTGAAACAGAAAATACAGGAAATTGCTACATGAAATAATATTGTAATTCATGCTTACCAGTTAAATTCTGTAATGGTTATTTATTGGGTAGAAATGGGAGACAATTTTAAGAACACATTCAGCATTCGGTAGCGTGGCCGAGTGGTCTAAGGCGGCGCGTCTACGGCACCAGTCTCTTCTGAGGCGTGTGGTCGAATCCCAGCGCTGCCAAGTTATTTTTGTTTACAATTGTTATTGATTTTTTTTTTAAATAAAAAGAATTTCATGGAACCGAGAACCACCAACATGCATATATCTAAATTAGGTATCAAACATTCTGAGCTTGATTTTTAACATTTATAAGCAATTCAGAAATATTTGAATAGTTGTCGGCAGCGTCGGTGGGGGATTGGACGGTCAAAAATGCAGTTTTAGTTGGCGACGCGTAGCGGGGCCAATAAAACGGACATTTGAAACGGTTCCTCCATTTTTCAATTTCAATATTAATATGAATTTTGTTTTCAATTTTCAAAGAACAAATGCAAAATATTGATAAAGAAGAAGACAAAAAGGTACTAAAAAAACCAAAAGGAACAAAAACTGCTTGGCAGCGGTGGGATTCGAACCCACGCCTCCGAAGAGACTGGTGCCTTAAACCAGCGCCTTAGACCGCTCGGCCACGCTACCGACAATGTAAAGCGCTCTTAAATATTTATGTCATTTATTTCCATCCAATAATAATTTCAACAATTTTACTTTTAGGCAATATTAGCATATTATTACATAATAAACATACATGGAACTTCCGTCTAACATTGTACCTTTTGTATATTACTATGTTATAGAAAGAAAATGCAATTTTTTATTCAAACCGCATAGTTAATTTGTTATATATTTGGCCAAAGACTAGCCAAAGTTGGAATACTATATTTTTTTCTTGTAACACATATCCTAAATTCTACTTTTTAGAAAATGGTTAATTCCTTATAGTATGCATCAGCAAATCAAAGTTTTTATTTTAATAATTGTGATAAAAAAAATTGTTAATCGCATAAGAACATAGTGCGGGAGTATACAGTCATTTCTGTTTAATTTACCGAATAAACTCAAGACATTTTTGTTATATACAAACAAAAAATATGGAACGCTTCACGAATTTGCGTGTCATCCTTGCGCAGGGGCCATGCTAATCTACTCTGTATCGTTCCAATTTTAGTATATGTACTGCCGAAGCGAGTACACTGTATGATTCACATGAACGACTTATATAGTCAGTCTAATTGTATTGTGGTATCATATGCTTTAGGATATTTGCATATTGATCGATAAAAATTCCAACGTAGTGTATACGTTTATTTCTTTCACTTAACAATAGTTATACTATCTGTATCCTTATAAACTAATGTTATCTAATAACACATGAAAAGGTATTTAATCTGAAACAGAAAATACAGTGAATTGCTACATGAAATAATATTGTAATTCATGCTTACCAGTTAAATTCTGTAATGGTTATTTATTGGGTAGAAATGGGAGACAATTTTAAGAACACATTCAGCATTCGGTAGCGTGGCCGAGTGGTCTAAGGCGGCGCGTCTAAGGCACCAGTCTCTTCTGAGGCGTGTGGTCGAATCCCAGCGCTGCCAAGTTATTTTTGTTTACAATTGTTATTGATTTTTTTTTTAAATAAAAAGAATTTCATGGAACCGAGAACCACCAACATGCATATAGCTAAATTAGGTATCAAACATTCTGAGCTTGATCTTTAACATTTATAAGCAATTCAGAAATATTTGAATAGTTGTCGGCAGCGTCGGTTGGGGATTGGACGGTCAAAAATGCAGTTTTAGTTGGCGACGCGTAGCGGGGCCAATAAAACGGACATTTGAAACGGTTCCTCCATTTTTCAATTTCAATATTAATATGAATTTTGTTTTCAATTTTCAAAGAACAAATGCAAAATATTGATAAAGAAGAAGACAAAAAGGTACTAAAAAAACCAAAAGGAACAAAACTGCTTGGCAGCGGTGGGATTCGAACCCACGCCTCCGAAGAGACTGGTGCCTTAAACCTGCGCCTTAGACCGCTCGGCCACGCTACCGACAATGTAAAGCGCTCTTAAATATTTATGTCATTTATTTCCATCCAATAATAATTTCAACAATTTTACTTTTAGGCAATATTAGCATATTATTACATAATAAACATACATGGAACTTCCGTCTAACATTGTACCTTTTGTATATTACTATGTTATAGAAAGAAAATGCAATTTTTTATTCAAACCGCATAGTTAATTTGTTATATATTTGGCCAAAGACTAGCCAAAGTTGGAATACTATATTTTTTTCTTGTAACACATATCCTAAATTCTACTTTTTAGAAAATGGTTAATTCCTTATAGTATGCATCAGCAAATCAAAGTTTTTATTTTAATAATTGTGATAAAAAAAATTGTTAATCGCATAAGAACATAGTGCGGGAGTATACAGTCATTTCTGTTTAATTTACCGAATAAACTCAAGACATTTTTGTTATATACAAACAAAAAATATGGAACGCTTCACGAATTTGCGTGTCATCCTTGCGCAGGGGCCATGCTAATCTTCTCTGTATCGTTCCAATTTTAGTATATGTACTGCCGAAGCGAGTACAC
>OY726529.1:25544609-25564609 GCA_963383655.1 Bathymodiolus septemdierum | reverse complement strand
TGATTTTTTTTTTAAATAAAAAGAATTTCATGGAACCGAGAACCACCAACATGCATATAGCTAAATTAGGTATCAAACATTCTGAGCTTGATCTTTAACATTTATAAGCAATTCAGAAATATTTGAATAGTTGTCGGCAGCGTCGGTTGGGGATTGGACGGTCAAAAATGCAGTTTTAGTTGGCGACGCGTAGCGGGGCCAATAAAACGGACATTTGAAACGGTTCCTCCATTTTTCAATTTCAATATTAATATGAATTTTGTTTTCAATTTTCAAAGAACAAATGCAAAATATTGATAAAGAAGAAGACAAAAAGGTACTAAAAAAACCAAAAGGAACAAAAACTGCTTGGCAGCGTTGGGATTCGAACCCACGCCTCCGAAGAGACTGGTGCCTTAAACCTGCGCCTTATTTTTTTTTTTTTTTATCTTTATTAAAAATAATTCATATACATTACATTAAAAACAATTTCTAATACATAGTTATATTACAGTTATAATGCTGTTTATGTAATTCGAAGTTTACTCCTAAATTAATTAATGTGCTATATATTAAAAACAATTACACCATTGGTTTCTTGTACGATAATATTATCTGACAGAAAGTTCTTTTCAAACACTTTTCTCATATCTTTTAATTTACATAGGTATTCATAAAAATATACAACATAATGTTTTAAAGTATATGAAAATAGTCTAATTAAGTCAATATTATTCTGTCCATTTTTAACTAAATTTCTCCTTCGTAATACACAATATCTAGCAATTGATAACATGAAATTTAGAAATATTACATTAACACCTTTCATTGTATTTGTGATTCCAAACATAAATATTTCTTCATATACTACCAAAGTCATCTTATCTGAATTACAGTTCTCAAACAAAATTTCAATTTTTTCTTGAATGTGTTGATGAAATTCTACAAGTTGTTCACAAGAAATAAACAAATGTGTAATACTTTCTATTTCATTTTCACATATTTCACATTCTTCATAATCTATCAGTTTCATTTTCATTAATTTAGCATTGGTAAATATACTGTGATGTGCAATTTTAAAATCTACTTCTATCATTTTAGAAGGTTTCCAATGGAAATTAACAATTGTCCATATTCTATATAATTCAGTTTCTTCTATATCAAAAATTTCTTTCCATTTCTCATAACATATTGGTAATTCATATAACCTTTCTACAACCATCACATACAATTGTTTTGTTGTACATAATTTGAAATCTAATATTTTCCTATCTCTATTTACATTGATATCTACAGTTCTATTGTTTTTCCTGTTGTGTATTTCTGTTTGAATAGTTTTAGTCCAATCTTCTGGTATTGCAGATTTAAGTACATCTATTCTTTTTACAATATCATTACTATCACAATCACTATCTATATTACATATCATTTCAACAATTGCTTTGTTTGGTAAAAAACCTGTCTTGACTTCATAGCATATATCTTTCAATTGTACTATACCAGCTTTTATAAAATCATGCCATATTATAATCTTTCCACAATGTAATATTTCAGGGTTATAAAATAATGGTTGATCATAAATGTTTTCAATACTATGTTGAAAAATAACATGTTCTCTGATATTATTAAAAGATTTCAGCATTTCTCTGTAAATGTTTGGAACACATAGCATAGCTTTATCTGGTAATGACATATATATTATTTCATCCCCTAATTTCATATCATATATCTTTGATAAAAAGTATTTAAAAATATATTTCCATAATACATTACAGTCATTATCTAAAAATCGTATCATAAATTTGAGTCTAAATGCATTTATTTTTGATACAATATCAGGTAATTGCAAACCACCATTACATTTTTCATTAATAATAGTATTATATTTTACTAAATGTGAACCATTGTTCCATATAAAATTGACACATGCTGTTTTAATTTCACGTAGAGCCCAATCGGGTATACATGTTACAAATAATGTGTACCATATTCTGGACATTAATAAGGTAGAGACAACATGTACTCTCCCTTGTATTGTTAAGTGTCTCTGTATCCACATGTTTAATAATGTTTTAATTTTGGCAACCTTTTCTCTCCAATTTAAATTATCACATACAATTTGATCTTTGCCAATATATACACCGAGTAATAATATCTCTTTTTCACATATTGTTAAACCATATCTTATTTTTTCGGTATCTGAAATAGTACCTATTCCAATTGGCAGTATTTCTGATTTTTGTTTGTTTATTTTTGCTCCAGAGCTAGCTTCATATTTTTCAAAAACTTTAAAAATTTCTCCAACAGATTCTTTATTTGACACTGTTAAGGTAGTGTCATCTGCATGTTGAAAAATAAGTGCTTCTTTGTCTGAATTTGGAATTTGAATTCCAGATATTTTACTATTCATCTTAATATTACACTGTAAAGGTTCAGCAGCTAACACATAAAGTAAAGCACTAATAGGACATCCTTGTCTTATACCATTTTCAATGCTAAAATATTTGGTTAAAAAACCATTACATTTTACCGTACTATTTATCTTATTATAAAAAATCATAATCCATTTAATAAATACATCACCAAATCCAAATTTTTTCAAGACATTAAAAATATATTGATGACTCACACGATCAAATGCCTTTTCTTGATCTATTTTTATTACATAACCTTCAAGTTCATCACTTTCTACTAATGTAATTACATCTCTAACATTTGCAATGTTATTTGAAATATCTCTACCTATGATACAACATGTTTGGTTTTCTGATATAATTTTGGGTAAAACTTTTTTAAATCTATTTGCCATAATTCTGGCTAATATCTTATAATCTACTTGTAACAAAGATATCGGTCTATAATTTTTTAATACTCTTCTGTCACCCTTTTTCTTGTATATTAAACTGAGAATACCAGCTCTCATTGACCTAGATAATTTCCCTTCAACATATACAGTATTAAATATTTTAAAAAGTATATGATTTAAACAGTCATAAAATTTACAATAAAATTCTGTGGTTAGACCATCTGATCCAGGACTTTTATTTTTTGACATATTCACTAAAGCTTCAATTATTTCATCATATGATATTTCTGTATCACACATAATTTTATCATCATCTTCTATTTCATTATTTACAGATTGAAGAAAATCTTCCATTTTATCAACATTTACATCTACACATGAATATAATTTTTTATAAAATGTATATTCCATTTCTAAAATACTATCTGTATCACTAATTATATCATTTTGCTCATTTATTAATTCTTTTACTGCATTACTTTCTTGTTTATATTTTTCAAGATTAAGAAAAAACTTCTTATTTTTATCACCTTCAGTCGCCCATATGGCCTTTGACCTAAGGACTGCACCTTTACATTTTTCTAACTCATATTTTTTTAATTCTAACTTTAAATTTTCTAATTTGGTAATATCTATTTTTACACCATCAGCATGCATAGCACATAATCTTTGCATTTTAATTTGTATATAATAAAATTCTTTTCTTTTTTCTTTTGCCAAATTTTCAGAAAAAATTTGTGAAAATTTTTTAATTTTGTATTTTAGATTATCCCACCATACCAGAGGTTCTGTAGTATACAACTTACATTCTACAGCTTCTGATATAATATCCCTTACTCTTTTTACATATTCTTCATTTGATAACAGAGAATTATTCAGGACCCATATTCCTGGTCCTCTTTCTATATTACAAAAATTAAAATTCATAATTACAAAAGTATGATCACTCAATGCAGTTTCATTATAAAATACATTTTGTACATTGCTTGACAGATCTTTACTGATTAAATAATAATCAATTCTGCTCTGTTGTAATACATCATTAGACAATCTTTTCCATGAAAAAATTCGTTTTGTTTTATTTCGACATCTCCATACATCATATACATTACATTTATTCATTATATCATACATTTCTAAGTAAGCCTCATCAACTATATGTTTCGATTGATAACCTCTGTCTAAATTAGACAATGATGTATTAAAATCTCCACCTATTATTAAATTATCTAACTTTTCAATATAATTCTTTATAAACTTAAAGAAATTACATTTTTCTGAACATATATTTGGTGCATATATAGATATAAAATTATATAACTTATATTCATCTTCATATGAAATATGTATAAATCTACCATTATTATCACTATATACCAATTTTGTTTTGTCTTTATATAAATTGTTAACCATAATAGCAACACCTTGTCTACTATTTATACCATTACTTGTATATATTTTACCTTCATACATATCTTCTATTCCTTCTATATAATCATTGTCCCAAAATGTTTCTTGTAACATTGTAAAACTAATATTCTTTTCATAAAGTACAGATACAAAATTCTGAAAATTATCAACATTTTTAAGTCCATTGCAATTAAATGAACATAATAGAACCATACTGACTACTAGAAGGCAAAAATATATTAATATATCCATTTTATTTTTCATTTATACTTTGCTTACTTCTGTTTACATTTACATTTGGTATAACTTTTATGCTAGATCTCCTTTCAGCCCTTCGTTTTTTTTTCTTATTTTTTCTTATTTGTTTAGTACTCAGATTAATATTTGTGTTTTGTATCGATAAAGTACCACTTATGTTTTTACTCCCTTCTTCCATATCTTCCTGTATGTCTAAGACTAACGAATTATCTATATCCATTTCATCACCTGTGGTGGTTTCACCATCAACAGCTTTATTTCCAATATTACCCTTTTTTATCACCTTTAAGGGCGATTTTTCGTTCATTACTATCTCATGTGGATCAGGTGATTTTTCTATATCACCTCCAGTAGTGATTATGTTATCACCATTAGAGGTGCTATCACCTTCATCTGTATTGTCTAAGGAGATCTCATTTATATTATCTTTTCGTGCCTTTTTTTTCTCTTTGTTTTTCCTCTCCTTCTCGTTGACTACCTCATCAACTGAAGTGATACATTCAATATCATCTCCAGCTACCTCTCTATTTTCTACAACCAATTTTTCTGTTTCATTAGAGTCAAACAATTTTCTTTTTCTATCTACACTTGAAATATTTTCAGTGTGCACAACAGCTTCTACCAACATTTCATTTGCTTTCACAAAAGTATCCTTATCATTGTTTTTATCATTATTTGTATCTTCATCTACATTTATCGCTGTTATTGTTACTTCAGTGTCAACATCAAGATTAGCATTTGAGCAGTTACATGTGGCTGTATTGCATTTTTGACATATACATTCACATGGATTGTTGCTACAATCCTGACATATACAAATACATGGATCATTGCCACAATGCATACAATTATCATTACACTCACAAGGGAAATGACCACATTTAATACAAAGACAAATACACTTATCTCTACCACATGCAAAGCAACTACTACACATACAGTTAATTTTACCGCAATTGTCACATTCTTGATCTTCCTTTTCTTTTCTTCTGCCATGTTCACTGCTTTTCGGGGCTCCAAATCCATTTCTACCATAACCATTGCCAATCCCACCATTACCATGTTTGTCACCATTATGATCATCATAATGGCATCGTCCATCATAACTGGTTTCATCGCTTTCATCATTTTCACAACATCTACAATTCAATGGAAATTCTTTACATCTTATACACTCTTTTGTATGGCATCGCCTCTTTGTGTGACCTTGTTCTCCACATCTTTTACATATAAAGTGTGGGCATTGTCTTTGGACATGTTCGGCAGACATACACAATGAACATACCTTAGTCTGATTGTTATGCACTACTCTATAATACTTGGTTGTTGATCCCTGTTTAAATCCTATAGTCCATGGCAGTGCCACAAATCCAGGTGGAAAAACACATTTCACGAAGCGGGTTCCATCTGCAACCTGTGTACCTGGAATAGCTCTTCTATATACAGGTGAGACTAGTTTTATTCCCTTTGCTTGTAGTTTGCTTATAATGTCTTCATCTTCAATATAGGAAGGCAATTTCATGAATGAAACAACAGTAGTGTCAGAAAATATTAAGCTAACATTGTATTCTACATCATTAATTTCTATTCCGTGTAATAATTTGACGGCGTTCTCTTTAGAATCAAGAGTGACATCACATGTTCCACTATCAACATTATCGACTACAGCTAGAACCGTGTTTAGACCTGTTATTGCTTCTGTTTCTTCTATTACTTGTATTGCTTCTCCTTTTTTTATTTGTAAACCTTCTATTCTTATTGTACTATCTCTAGTGTATGAATTTCTATTAGTTACATAACTCTGTTTGTGTAAATTATTAACATTTGTTCTAATTCGGTTTTGCTCCGATTCCGCCATTCTGGAAAAATGTAAGCAAGTACAGCCCAAAACAATAACAACCAGTCGAACGCACCTAATTAATCAACTCCCCTCCACCTGACGATTTTAAACCGCTGGTGTAGGGGTTCAAACGTTCTAATCAGACAACTGCAATTATATATTGTTCATAAAATGATAAATGTTCATCACAGTACCATTGATATGAATCATCCAGTGATTAATCCGAAAGAATCAACGAAAGTTCATCTACGAAATTTCAAACCTCCTTTACATGGGCTGTGCTTTATTCCTCTTCTTAAACCAGCGCCTTAGACCGCTCGGCCACGCTACCGACAATGTAAAGCGCTCTTAAATATTTATGTCATTTATTTCCATCCAATAATAATTTCAACAATTTTACTTTTAGGCAATATTAGCATATTATTACATAATAAACGTACATGGAACTTCCGTCTAACATTGTACCTTTTGTATATTACTATGTTATAGAAAGAAAATGCAATTTTTTATTCAAACCACATAGTTAATTTGTTATATATTTGGCCAAAGACTAGCCAAAGTTGGAATACTATATTTTTTTCTTGTAACACATATCCTAAATTCTACTTTTTAGAAAATGGTTAATTCCTTATAGTATGCATCAGCAAATCAAAGTTTTTATCTTAATAATTGTGATAAAAAAAATTGTTAATCGCATAAGAACATAGTGCGGGAGTATACAGTCATTTCTGTTTAATTTACCGAATAAACTCAAGACATTTTTGTTATATACAAACAAAAAATATGGAACGCTTCACGAATTTGCGTGTCATCCTTGCGCAGGGGCCATGCTAATCTTCTCTGTATCGTTCCAATTTTAGTATATGTACTGCCGAAGCGAGTACACTGTATGATTCACATGAACGACTTATATAGTCAGTCTAATTGTATTATGGTATCATATGCTTTAGGATATTTGCATATTGATCGATAAAAATTCAAACGTAGTGTATACGTTTATTTCTTTCACTTAACAATAGTTATACTATCTGTATCCTTATAAACTAATGTTATCTAATAACACATGACAAGGTATTTAATCTGAAACAGAAAATACAGGGAATTGCTACATGAAATAATATTGTAATTCATGCTTACCAGTTAAATTCTGTAATGGTTATTTATTGGGTAGAAATGGGAGACAATTTTAAGAACACATTCAGCATTCGGTAGCGTGGCCGAGTGGTCTAAGGCGGCGCGTCTAAGGCACCAGTCTCTTCTGAGGCGTGTGGTCGAATCCCAGCGCTGCCAAGTTATTTTTGTTTACAATTGTTATTGATTTTTTTTTTAAATAAAAAGAATTTCATGGAACCGAGAACCACCAACATGCATATAGCTAAATTAGGTGTCAAACATTCTGAGCTTGATTTTTAACATTTATAAGCAATTCAGAAATATTTGAATAGTTGTCGGCAGCGTCGGTTGGGGATTGGACGGTCAAAAATGCAGTTTTAGTTGGCGACGCGTAGCGGGGCCAATAAAACGGACATTTGAAACGGTTCCCCCATTTTTCAATTTCAATATTAATATGAATTTTGTTTTCAATTTTCAAAGAACAAATGCAAAATATTGATAAAGAAGAAGACAAAAAGGTACTAAAAAAACCAAAAGGAACACAAACTGCTTGGCAGCGGTGGGATTCGAACCCACGCCCCCGAAGAGACTGGTGCCTTACACCAGCTCCTTAGACCGCTCGGCCACGCTACCGACAATGTAAAGCGCTCTTAAATATTTATGTCATTTATTTCCATCCAATAATAATTTCAACAATTTTACTTTTAGGCAATATTAGCATATTATTACATAATAAACATACATGGAACTTCCGTCTAACATTGTACCTTTTGTATATTACTATGTTATAGAAAGAAAATGCAATTTTTTATTCAAACCGCATAGTTAATTTGTTATATATTTGGCCAAAGACTAGCCAAAGTTGGAATACTATATTTTTTTCTTGTAACACATATCCTAAATTCTACTTTTTAGAAAATGGTTAATTCCTTATAGTATGCATCAGCAAATCAAAGTTTTTATTTTAATAATTGTGATAAAAAAAATTGTTAATCGCATAAGAACATAGTGCGGGAGTATACAGTCATTTCTGTTTAATTTACCGAATAAACTCAAGACATTTTTGTTATATACAAACAAAAAATATGGAACGCTTCACGAATTTGCGTGTCATCCTTGCGCAGGGGCCATGCTAATCTTCTCTGTATCGTTCCAATTTTAGTATATGTACTGCCGAAGCGAGTACACTGTATGATTCACATGAACGACTTATATAGTCAGTCTAATTGTATTGTGGTATCATATGCTTTAGGATATTTGCATATTGATCGATAAAAATTCCAACGTAGTGTATACGTTTATTTCTTTCACTTAACAATAGTTATACTATCTGTATCCTTATAAACTAATGTTATCTAATAACACATGAAAAGGTATTTAATCTGAAACAGAAAATACAGGGAATTGCTACATGAAATAATATTGTAATTCATGCTTACCAGTTAAATTCTGTAATGGTTATTTATTGGGTAGAAATGGGAGACAATTTTAAGAACACATTCAGCATTCGGTAGCGTGGCCGAGTGGTCTAAGGCGGCGCGTCTAAGGCACCAGTCTCTTCTGAGGCGTGTGGTCGAATCCCAGCGCTGCCAAGTTATTTTTGTTTACAATTGTTATTGATTTTTTTTTTAAATAAAAAGAATTTCATGGAACCGAGAACCACCAACATGCATATAGCTAAATTAGGTGTCAAACATTCTGAGCTTGATTTTTAACATTTATAAGCAATTCAGAAATATTTGAATAGTTGTCGGCAGCGTCGGTTGGGGATTGGACGGTCAAAAATGCAGTTTTAGTTGGCGACGCGTAGCGGGGCCAATAAAACGGACATTTGAAACTGTTCCCCCATTTTTCAATTTCAATATTAATATGAATTTTGTTTTCAATTTTCAAAGAACAAATGCAAAATATTGATAAAGAAGAAGACAAAAAGGTACTAAAAAAACCAAAAGGAACAAAAACTGCTTGGCAGCGGTGGGATTCGAACCCACGCCCCCGAAGAGACTGGTGCCTTAAACCAGCTCCTTAGACCGCTCGGCCACGCTACCGACAATGTAAAGCGCTCTTAAATATTTATGTCATTTATTTCCATCCAATAATAATTTCAACAATTTTACTTTTAGGCAATATTAGCATATTATTACATAATAAACATACATGGAACTTCCGTCTAACATTGTACCTTTTGTATATTACTATGTTATAGAAAGAAAATGCAATTTTTTATTCAAACCGCATAGTTAATTTGTTATATATTTGGCCAAAGACTAGCCAAAGTTGGAATACTATATTTTTTTCTTGTAACACATATCCTAAATTCTACTTTTTAGAAAATGGTTAATTCCTTATAGTATGCATCAGCAAATCAAAGTTTTTATTTTAATAATTGTGATAAAAAAAATTGTTAATCGCATAAGAACATAGTGCGGGAGTATACAGTCATTTCTGTTTAATTTACCGAATAAACTCAAGACATTTTTGTTATATACAAACAAAAAATATGGAACGCTTCACGAATTTGCGTGTCATCCTTGCGCAGGGGCCATGCTAATCTTCTCTGTATCGTTCCAATTTTAGTATATGTACTGCCGAAGCGAGTACACTGTATGATTCACATGAACGACTTATATAGTCAGTCTAATTGTATTGTGGTATCATATGCTTTAGGATATTTGCATATTGATCGATAAAAATTCCAACGTAGTGTATACGTTTATTTCTTTCACTTAACAATAGTTATACTATCTGTATCCTTATAAACTAATGTTATCTAATAACACATGAAAAGGTATTTAATCTGAAACAGAAAATACAGGGAATTGCTACATGAAATAATATTGTAATTCATGCTTACCAGTTAAATTCTGTAATGGTTATTTATTGGGTAGAAATGGGAGACAATTTTAAGAACACATTCAGCATTCGGTAGCGTGGCCGAGTGGTCTAAGGCGGCGCGTCTAAGGCACCAGTCTCTTCTGAGGCGTGTGGTCGAATCCCAGCGCTGCCAAGTTATTTTTGTTTACAATTGTTATTGATTTTTTTTTTAAATAAAAAGAATTTCATGGAACCGAGAACCACCAACATGCATATAGCTAAATTAGGTGTCAAACATTCTGAGCTTGATTTTTAACATTTATAAGCAATTCAGAAATATTTGAATAGTTGTCGGCAGCGTCGGTTGGGGATTGGACGGTCAAAAATGCAGTTTTAGTTGGCAACGCGTAGCGGGGCCAATAAAACGGACATTTGAAACGGTTCCCCCATTTTTCAATTTCAATATTAATATGAATTTTGTTTTCAATTTTCAAAGAACAAATGCAAAATATTGATAAAGAAGAAGACAAAAAGGTACTAAAAAAACCAAAAGGAACACAAACTGCTTGGCAGCGGTGGGATTCGAACCCACGCCCCCGAAGAGACTGGTGCCTTAAACCAGCTCCTTAGACCGCTCGGCCACGCTACCGACAATGTAAAGCGCTCTTAAATATTTATGTCATTTATTTCCATCCAATAATAATTTCAACAATTTTACTTTTAGGCAATATTAGCATATTATTACATAATAAACATACATGGAACTTCCGTCTAACATTGTACCTTTTGTATATTACTATGTTATAGAAAGAAAATGCAATTTTTTATTCAAACCGCATAGTTAATTTGTTATATATTTGGCCAAAGACTAGCCAAAGTTGGAATACTATATTTTTTTCTTGTAACACATATCCTAAATTCTACTTTTTAGAAAATGGTTAATTCCTTATAGTATGCATCAGCAAATCAAAGTTTTTATTTTAATATTTGTGATAAAAAAAATTGTTAATCGCATAAGAACATAGTGCGGGAGTATACAGTCATTTCTGTTTAATTTACCGAATAAACTCAAGACATTTTTGTTATATACAAACAAAAAATATGGAACGCTTCACGAATTTGCGTGTCATCCTTGCGCAGGGGCCATGCTAATCTTCTCTGTATCGTTCCAATTTTAGTATATGTACTGCCGAAGCGAGTACACTGTATGATTCACATGAACGACTTATATAGTCAGTCTAATTGTATTGTGGTATCATATGCTTTAGGATATTTGCATATTGATCGATAAAAATTCCAACGTAGTGTATACGTTTATTTCTTTCACTTAACAATAGTTATACTATCTGTATCCTTATAAACTAATGTTATCTAATAACACATGAAAAGGTATTTAATCTGAAACAGAAAATACAGGGAATTGCTACATGAAATAATATTGTAATTCATGCTTACCAGTTAAATTCTGTAATGGTTATTTATTGGGTAGAAATGGGAGACAATTTTAAGAACACATTCAGCATTCGGTAGCGTGGCCGAGTGGTCTAAGGCGGCGCGTCTAAGGCACCAGTCTCTTCTGAGGCGTGTGGTCGAATCCCAGCGCTGCCAAGTTATTTTTGTTTACAATTGTTATTGATTTTTTTTTTAAATAAAAAGAATTTCATGGAACCGAGAACCACCAACATGCATATAGCTAAATTAGGTGTCAAACATTCTGAGCTTGATTTTTAACATTTATAAGCAATTCAGAAATATTTGAATAGTTGTCGGCAGCGTCGGTTGGGGATTGGACGGTCAAAAATGCAGTTTTAGTTGGCGACGCGTAGCGGGGCCAATAAAACGGACATTTGAAACGGTTCCCCCATTTTTCAATTTCAATATTAATATGAATTTTGTTTTCAATTTTCAAAGAACAAATGCAAAATATTGATAAAGAAGAAGACAAAAAGGTACTAAAAAAACCAAAAGGAACACAAACTGCTTGGCAGCTGTGGGATTCGAACCCACGCCCCCGAAGAGACTGGTGCCTTAAACCAGCTCCTTAGACCGCTCGGCCACGCTACCGACAATGTAAAGCGCTCTTAAATATTTATGTCATTTATTTCCATCCAATAATAATTTCAACAATTTTACTTTTAGGCAATATTAGCATATTATTACATAATAAACATACATGGAACTTCCGTCTAACATTGTACCTTTTGTATATTACTATGTTATAGAAAGAAAATGCAATTTTCTATTCAAACCGCATAGTTAATTTGTTATATATTTGGCCAAAGACTAGCCAAAGTTGGAATACTATATTTTTTTCTTGTAACACATATCCTAAATTCTACTTTTTAGAAAATGGTTAATTCCTTATAGTATGCATCAGCAAATCAAAGTTTTTATTTTAATAATTGTGATAAAAAAAATTGTTAATCGCATAAGAACATAGTGCGGGAGTATACAGTCATTTCTGTTTAATTTACCGAATAAACTCAAGACATTTTTGTTATATACAAACAAAAAATATGGAACGCTTCACGAATTTGCGTGTCATCCTTGCGCAGGGGCCATGCTAATCTTCTCTGTATCGTTCCAATTTTAGTATATGTACTGCCGAAGCGAGTACACTGTATGATTCACATGAACGACTTATATAGTCAGTCTAATTGTATTGTGGTATCATATGCTTTAGGATATTTGCATATTGATCGATAAAAATTCCAACGTAGTGTATACGTTTATTTCTTTCACTTAACAATAGTTATACTATCTGTATCCTTATAAACTAATGTTATCTAATAACACATGAAAAGGTATTTAATCTGAAACAGAAAATACAGTGAATTGCTACATGAAATAATATTGTAATTCATGCTTACCAGTTAAATTCTGTAATGGTTATTTATTGGGTAGAAATGGGAGACAATTTTAAGAACACATTCAGCATTCGGTATCGTGGCCGAGTGGTCTAAGGCGGCGCGTCTAAGGCACCAGTCTCTTCTGAGGCGTGTGGTCGAATCCCAGCGCTGCCAAGTTATTTTTGTTTACAATTGTTATTGATTTTTATAAACTAATGTTATCTAATAACACATGAAAAGGTATTTAATCTGAAACAGAAAATACAGTGAATTGCTACATGAAATAATATTGTAATTCATGCTTACCAGTTAAATTCTGTAATGGTTATTTATTGGGTAGAAATGGGAGACAATTTTAAGAACACATTCAGCATTCGGTAGCGTGGCCGAGTGGTCTAAGGCGGCGCGTCTAAGGCACCAGTCTCTTCTGAGGCGTGTGGTCGAATCCCAGCGCTGCCAAGTTATTTTTGTTTACAATTGTTATTGATTTTTTTTTTAAATAAAAAGAATTTCATGGAACCGAGAACCACCAACATGCATATAGCTAAATTAGGTATCAAACATTCTGAGCTTGATCTTTAACATTTATAAGCAATTCAGAAATATTTGAATAGTTGTCGGCAGCGTCGGTTGGGGATTGGACGGTCAAAAATGCAGTTTTAGTTGGTGACGCGTAGCGGGGCCAATAAAACGGACATTTGAAACGGTTCCTCCATTTTTCAATTTCAATATTAATATGAATTTTGTTTTCAATTTTCAAAGAACAAATGCAAAATATTGATAAAGAAGAAGACAAAAAGGTACTAAAAAAACCAAAAGGAACAAAAACTGCTTGGCAGCGGTGGGATTCGAACCCACGCCTCCGAAGAGACTGGTGCCTTAAACCAGCGCCTTATTTTTTTTTTATCTTTATTAAAAATAATTCATATACATTACATTAAAAACAATTTCTAATACATAGTTATATTACAGTTATAATGCTATTTATGTAATTCGAAGTTTACTCCTAAATTAATTAATGTGCTACATATTAAAAACAATTACACCATTTGTTTCTTGTACGATAGTATTATCTGACAGAAAGTTCTTTTCAAACACCTTTCTCATATCTTTTAATTTACATAGGTATTCATAAAAATATACAACATAATGTTTTAAAGTATATGAAAATAGTCTAATTAAGTCAATATTATTCTGTCCATTTTTAACTAAATTTCTCCTTCGTAATACACAATATCTAGCAATTGATAACATGAAATTTAGAAATATTACATTTACACCTTTCATTGTATTTGTGATTCCAAACATAAATATTTCTTCATATACTACCAAAGTCATCTTATCTGAATTACAGTTCTCAAACAAAATTTCAATTTTTTCTTGAATGTGTTGATGAAATTCTACAAGTTGTTCACAAGAAATAAACAAATGTGTAATACTTTCTATTTCATTTTCACATATTTCACATTCTTCATAATCTATCAGTTTCATTTTCATTAATTTAGTATTGGTAAATATACTGTGATGTGCAATTTTAAAATCTACTTCTATCATTTTAGAAGGTTTCCAATGGAAATTAACAATTGTCCATATTCTATATAATTCAGTTTCTTCTACATCAAAAATTTCTTTCCATTTCTCATAACATATTGGTAATTCATATAACCTTTCTACAACCATCACATACAATTGTTTTGTTGTACATAATTTGAAATCTAATATTTTCCTATCTCTATTTACATTGATATCTACAGTTCTATTGTTTTTCCTGTTGTGTATTTCAGTTTGAATAGTTTTAGTCCAATCTTCTGGTATTGCAGACTTAAGTACATCTATTCTTTTTACAATATCATTACTATCACAATCACTATCTATATTACATATCATTTCAACAATTGCTTTGTTTGGTAAAAAACCTGTCTTGACTTCATAACATATATCTTTCAATTGTACTATACCAGCTTTTATAAAATCATGCCATATTATAATCTTTCCACAATGTAATATTTTAGGGTTATAAAATAATGGTTGATCATAAATGTTTTCAATACTATGTTGAAAAATAACATGTTCTCTGATATTATTAAAAGATTTCAGCATTTCTCTGTAAATGTTTGGAACACATAACATAGCTTTATCTGGTAATGACATATATATTATTTCATCCCCTAATTTCATATCATATATCTTTGATAAAAAGTATTTAAAAATATATTTCCATAATACATTACAGTCATTATCTAAAAATCGTATCATAAATTTGAGTCTAAATGCATTTATTTTTGATACAATATCAGGTAATTGCAAACCACCATTACATTTTTCATTAATAATAGTATTATATTTTACTAAATGTGAACCATTGTTCCATATAAAATTGACACATGCTGTTTTAATTTCACGTAGAGCCCAATCGGGTATACATGTTACAAATAATGTGTACCATATTCTGGACATTAATAGGGTAGAGACAACATGTACTCTCCCTTGTATTGTTAAGTGTCTCTGTATCCACATGTTTAATAATGTTTTAATTTTGGCAACCTTTTCTCTCCAATTTAAATTATCACATACAATTTGATCTTTGCCAATATATACACCGAGTAATACTATCTCTTTTTCACATATTGTTAAACCATATCTTATTTTTTCGGTATCTGAAATAGTACCTATTCCAATTGGCAGTATTTCTGATTTTTGTTTGTTTATTTTTGCTCCAGAGCTAGCTTCATATTTTTCAAAAACTTTAAAAATTTCTCCAACAGATTCTTTATTTGACACTGTTAAGGTAGTGTCATCTGCATGTTGAAAAATAAGTGCTTCTTTGTCTGAATTTGGAATTTGAATTCCAGATATTTTACTATTCATCTTAATATTACACTGTAAAGGTTCAGCAGCTAACACATAAAGTAAAGCACTAATAGGACATCCTTGTCTTATACCATTTTCAATGCTAAAATATTTGGTTAAAAAACCATTACATTTTACCGTACTATTTATCTTATTATAAAAAATCATAATCCATTTAATAAATACATCACCAAATCCAAATTTTTTCAAGACATTAAAAATATATTGATGACTCACACGATCAAATGCCTTTTCTTGATCTATTTTTATTACATAACCTTCAAGTTCATCACTTTCTACTAATGTAATTACATCTCTAACATTTGCAATGTTATTTGAAATATCTCTACCTATGATACAACATGTTTGGTTTTCTGATATAATTTTGGGTAAAACTTTTTTAAATCTATTTGCCATAATTCTGGCTAATATCTTATAATCTACTTGTAACAAAGATATCGGTCTATAATTTTTTAATACTCTTCTGTCACCCTTTTTCTTGTATATTAAACTGAGAATACCAGCTCTCATTGACCTAGATAATTTCCCTTCAACATATACAGTATTAAATATTTTAAAAAGTATATGATTTAAACAGTCATAAAATTTACAATAAAATTCTGTGGTTAGACCATCTGATCCAGGACTTTTATTTTTTGACATATTCACTAAAGCTTCAATTATTTCATCATATGATATTTCTGTATCACACATAATTTTATCATCATCTTCTATTTCATTATTTACAGATTGAAGAAAATCTTCCATTTTATCAACATTTACATCTACACATGAATATAATTTTTTATAAAATGTATATTCCATTTCTAAAATACTATCTGTATCACTAATTATATCATTTTGCTCATTTATTAATTCTTTTACTGCATTACTTTCTTGTTTATATTTTTCAAGATTAAGAAAAAACTTCGTATTTTTTTCACCTTCAGTCGCCCATATGGCCTTTGACCTAAGGACTGCACCTTTACATTTTTCTAACTCATAATTTTTTAATTCTAACTTTAAATTTTCTAATTTGGTAATATCTATTTTTACACCATCAGCATGCATAGCACATAATCTTTGCATTTTAATTTGTATATAATAAAATTCTTTTCTTTTTTCTTTTGCCAAATTTTCAGAAAAAATTTGTGAAAATTTTTTAATTTTGTATTTTAGATTATCCCACCATACCAGAGGTTCTGTAGTATACAACTTACATTCTACAGCTTCTGATATAATATCCCTTACTCTTTTTACATATTCTTCATTTGATAACAGAGAATTATTCAGGACCCATATTCCTGGTCCTCTTTCTATATTACAAAAATTAAAATTCATAATTACAAAAGTATGATCACTCAATGCAGTTTCATTATAAAATACATTTTGTACATTGCTTGACAGATCTTTACTGATTAAATAATAATCAATTCTGCTCTGTTGTAATACATCATTAGACAATCTTTTCCATGAAAAAATTCGTTTTGTTTTATTTCGACATCTCCATACATCATATACATTACATTTATTCATTATATCATACATTTCTAAGTAAGCCTCATCAACTATATGTTTCGATTGATAACCTCTGTCTAAATTAGACAATGATGTATTAAAATCTCCACCTATTATTAAATTATCTAACTTTTCAATATAATTCTTTATAAACTTAAAGAAATTACATTTTTCTGAACATATATTTGGTGCATATATAGATATAAAATTATATAACTTATATTCATCTTCATATGAAATATGTATAAATCTACCATTATTATCACTATATACCAATTTTGTTTTGTCTTTATATAAATTGTTAACCATAATAGCAACACCTTGTCTACTATTTATACCATTACTTGTATATATTTTACCTTCATACATATCTTCTATTCCTTCTATATAATCATTGTCCCAAAATGTTTCTTGTAACATTGTAAAACTAATATTCTTTTCATAAAGTACAGATACAAAATTCTGAAAATTATCAACATTTTTAAGTCCATTGCAATTAAATGAACATAATAGAACCATACTGACTACTAGAAGGCAAAAATATATTAATATATCCATTTTATTTTTCATTTATACTTTGCTTACTTCTGTTTACATTTACATTTGGTATAACTTTTATGCTAGATCTCCTTTCAGCCCTTCGTTCTTTTTTCTTATTTTTTCTTATTTGTTTAGTACTCAGATTAATATTTGTGTTTTGTATCGATAAAGTACCACTTATGTTTTTACTCCCTTCTTCCATATCTTCCTGTATGTCTAAGACTAAAGAATTATCTATATCCATTTCATCACCTGTGGTGGTTTCACCATCAACAGCTTTATTTCCAATATTACCCTTTTTTATCACCTTTAAGGGCGATTTTTCGTTCATTACTATCTCATGTGGATCAGGTGATTTTTCTATATCACCTCCAGTAGTGATTATGTTATCACCATTAGAGGTGCTATCACCTTCATCTGTATTGTCTAAGGAGATCTCATTTATATTATCTTTTCGTGCCTTTTTTTTCTCTTTGTTTTTCCTCTCCTTCTCGTTGACTACCTCATCAACTGAAGTGATACATTCAATATCATCCCCAGCTACCTCTCTATTTTCTACAACCAATTTTTCTGTTTCATTAGAGTCAGAAAATTTTCTTTTTCTATCTACACTTGAAATATTTTCAGTGTGCACAACAGCTTCTACCAACATTTCATTTGCTTTCACAAAAGTATCCTTATCATTGTTTTTATCATTATTTGTATCTTCATCTACATTTATCGCTGTTATTGTTACTTCAGTGTCAACATCAAGATTAGCATTTGAGCAGTTACATGTGGCTGTATTGCATTTTTGACATATACATTCACATGGATTGTTGCTACAATCCTGACATATACAAATACATGGATCATTGCCACAATGCATACAATTATCATTACACTCACAAGGGAAATGACCACATTTAATACAAAGACAAATACACTTATCTCTACCACATGCAAAGCAACTACTACACATACAGTTAATTTTACCGCAATTGTCACATTCTTGATCTTCCTTTTCTTTTCTTCTGCCATGTTCACTGCTTTTCGGGGCTCCAAATCCATTTCTACCATAACCATTGCCAATCCCACCATTACCATGTTTGTCACCATTATGATCATCATAATGGCATCGTCCATCATAACTGGTTTCATCGCTTTCATCATTTTCACAACATCTACAATTCAATGGAAATTCTTTACATCTTATACACTCTTTTGTATGGCATCGCCTCTTTGTGTGACCTTGTTCTCCACATCTTTTACATATAAAGTGTGGGCATTGTCTTTGGACATGTTCGGCAGACATACACAATGAACATACCTTAGTCTGATTGTTATGCACTACTCTATAATACTTGGTTGTTGATCCCTGTTTAAATCCTATAGTCCATGGCAGTGCCACAAATCCAGGTGGAAAAACACATTTCACGAAGCGGGTTCCATCTGCAACCTGTGTACCTGGAATAGCTCTTCTATATACAGGTGAGACTAGTTTTATTCCCTTTGCTTGTAGTTTGCTTATAATGTCTTCATCTTCAATATAGGAAGGCAATTTCATGAATGAAACAACAGTAGTGTCAGAAAATATTAAGCTAACATTGTATTCTACATCATTAATTTCTATACCGTGTAATAATTTGACGGCGTTCTCTTTAGAATCAAGAGTGACATCACATGTTCCACTATCAACATTATCTACTACAGCTAGAACCGTGTTTAGACCTGTTATTGCTTCTGTTTCTTCTATTACTTTTATTGCTTCTCCTTTTTTTATTTGTAAACCTTCTATTCTTATTGTACTATCTCTAGTGTATGAATTTCTATTAGTTACATAACTCTGTTTGTGTAAATTATTAACATTTCTTCTAATTCGGTTTTGCTCCGATTCCGCCATTCTGGAAAAATGTAAGAAAGTACAGCCCAAAACAATAACAACCAGTCGAACGCACCTAATCAATCAACCCCCCTCCACCTAACGATTTTAAACCGCTGGTGTAGGGGTTCAAACGTTCTAATCAGACAACTGCAATTATAT
>OY726529.1:25532109-25534609 GCA_963383655.1 Bathymodiolus septemdierum | reverse complement strand
GTGGGATTCGAACCCACGCCTCCGAAGAGACTGGTGCCTTAAACCAGCGCCTTAGACCGCTCGGCCACGCTACCGACAATGTAAAGCGCTCTTAAATATTTATGTCATTTATTTCCATCCAATAATAATTTCAACAATTTTACTTTTAGGCAATATTAGCATATTATTACATAATAAACATACATGGAACTTCCGTCTATCATTGTACTTTTTGTATATTACTATGTTATAGAAAGAAAATGCAATTTTTTATTCAAACCGCATAGTTAATTTGTTATATATTTGGCCAAAGACTAGCCAAAGTTGGAATACTATATTTTTTTCTTGTAACACATATCCTAAATTCTACTTTTTAGAAAATGGTTAATTCCTTATAGTATGCATCGGCAAATCAAAGTTTTTATTTTAATAATTGTGATAAAAAAAATTGTTAATGGCATAAGAACATAGTGCGGGAGTATACAGTCATTTCTGTTTAATTTACCGAATAAACTCAAGACATTTTTGTTATATACAAACAAAAAATATGGAACGCTTCACGAATTTGCGTGTCATCCTTGCGCAGGGGCCATGCTAATCTTCTCTGTATCGTTCCAATTTTAGTATATGTACTGCCGAAGCGAGTACACTGTATGATTCACATGAACGACTTATATAGTCAGTCTAATTGTATTGTGGTATCATATGCTTTAGGATATTTGCATATTGATCGATAAAAATTCCAACGTAGTGTATACGTTTATTTCTTTCACTTAACAATAGTTATACTATCTGTATCCTTATAAACTAATGTTATCTAATAACACATGAAAAGGTATTTAATCTGAAACAGAAAATACAGGGAATTGCTACATGAAATAATATTGTAATTCATGCTTACCAGTTAAATTCTGTAATGGTTATTTATTGGGTAGAAATGGGAGACAATTTTAAGAACACATTCAGCATTCGGTAGCGTGGCCGAGTGGTCTAAGGCGGCGCGTCTAAGGCACCAGTCTCTTCTGAGGCGTGTGGTCGAATCCCAGCGCTGCCAAGTTATTTTTGTTTACAATTGTTATTGATTTTTTTTTTAAATAAAAAGAATTTCATGGAACCGAGAACCACCAACATGCATATAGCTAAATTAGGTATCAAACATTCTGAGCTTGATTTTTAACATTTATAAGCAATTCAGAAATATTTGAATAGTTGTCGGCAGCGTCGGTTGGGGATTGGACGGTCAAAAATGCAGTTTTAGTTGGCGACGCGTAGCGGGGCCAATAAAACGGACATTTGAAACGGTTCCTCCATTTTTCAATTTCAATATTAATATGAATTTTGTTTTCAAATTTCAAAGAACAAATGCAAAATATTGATAAAGAAGAAGACAAAAAGGTACTAAAAAAACCAAAAGGAACAAAAACTGCTTGGCAGCGGTGGGATTCGAACCCACGCCTCCGAAGAGACTGGTGCCTTAAACCAGCGCCTTAGACCGCTCGGCCACGCTACCGACAATGTAAAGCGCTCTTAAATATTTATGTCATTTATTTCCATCCAATAATAATTTCAACACTTTTACTTTTAGGCAATATTAGCATATTATTACATAATAAACATACATGGAACTTCCGTCTATCATTGTACTTTTTGTATATTACTATGTTATAGAAAGAAAATGCAATTTTTTATTCAAACCGCATAGTTAATTTGTTATATATTTGGCCAAAGACTAGCCAAAGTTGGAATACTATATTTTTTTCTTGTAACACATATCCTAAATTCTACTTTTTAGAAAATGGTTAATTCCTTATAGTATGCATCAGCAAATCAAAGTTTTTATTTTAATAATTGTGATAAAAAAAATTGTTAATCGCATAAGAACATAGTGCGGGAGTATACAGTCATTTCTGTTTAATTTACCGAATAAACTCAAGACATTTTTGTTATATACAAACAAAAAATATGGAACGCTTCACGAATTTGCGTGTCATCCTTGCGCAGGGGCCATGCTAATCTTCTCTGTATCGTTCCAATTTTAGTATATGTACTGCCGAAGCGAGTACACTGTATGATTCACATGAACGACTTATATAGTCAGTCTAATTGTATTGTGGTATCATATGCTTTAGGATATTTGCATATTGATCGATAAAAATTCCAACGTAGTGTATACGTTTATTTCTTTCACTTAACAATAGTTATACTATCTGTATCCTTATAAACTAATGTTATTTAATAACACATGAAAAGGTATTTAATCTGAAACAGAAAATACAGGAAATTGCTACATGAAATAATATTGTAATTCATGCTTACCAGTTAAATTCTGTAATGGTTATTTATTGGGTAGAAATGGGAGACAATTTTAAGAACACATTCAGCATTCGGTAGCGTGGCCGAGTGGTCTAAGGCGGCGCGTCTAAGGCACCAGTCTCTTCTGAGGCGTGTGGTCGAATCCCAGCGCTGCCAAGTTATTTTTGTTTACAATTGTTATTGATTTTTTTTTTAAATAAAAAGAATT
>OY726529.1:25522109-25524609 GCA_963383655.1 Bathymodiolus septemdierum | reverse complement strand
TTTATGTCATTTATTTCCATCCAATAATAATTTCAACAATTTTACTTTTAGGCAATATTAGCATATTATTACATAATAAACATACATGGAACTTCCGTCTATCATTGTACTTTTTGTATATTACTATGTTATAGAAAGAAAATGCAATTTTTTATTCAAACCGCATAGTTAATTTGTTATATATTTGGCCAAAGACTAGCCAAAGTTGGAATACTATATTTTTTTCTTGTAACACATATCCTAAATTCTACTTTTTAGAAAATGGTTAATTCCTTATAGTATGCATCAGCAAATCAAAGTTTTTATTTTAATAATTGTGATAAAAAAAATTGTTAATCGCATAAGAACATAGTGCGGGAGTATACAGTCATTTCTGTTTAATTTACCGAATAAACTCAAGACATTTTTGTTATATACAAACAAAAAATATGGAACGCTTCACGAATTTGCGTGTCATCCTTGCGCAGGGGCCATGCTAATCTTCTCTGTATCGTTCCAATTTTAGTATATGTACTGCCGAAGCGAGTACACTGTATGATTCACATGAACGACTTATATAGTCAGTCTAATTGTATTGTGGTATCATATGCTTTAGGATATTTGCATATTGATCGATAAAAATTCCAACGTAGTGTATACGTTTATTTCTTTCACTTAACAATAGTTATACTATCTGTATCCTTATAAACTAATGTTATCTAATAACACATGAAAAGGTATTTAATCTGAAACAGAAAATACAGGGAATTGCTACATGAAATAATATTGTAATTCATGCTTACCAGTTAAATTCTGTAATGGTTATTTATTGGGTAGAAATGGGAGACAATTTTAAGAACACATTCAGCATTCGGTAGCGTGGCCGAGTGGTCTAAGGCGGCGCGTCTAAGGCACCAGTCTCTTCTGAGGCGTGTGGTCGAATCCCAGCGCTGCCAAGTTATTTTTGTTTACAATTGTTATTGATTTTTTTTTTAAATAAAAAGAATTTCATGGAACCGAGAACCACCAACATGCATATATCTAAATTAGGTATCAAACATTCTGAGCTTGATTTTTAACATTTATAAGCAATTCAGAAATATTTGAATAGTTGTCGGCAGCGTCGGTTGGGGATTGGACGGTCAAAAATGCAGTTTTAGTTGGCGACGCGTAGCGGGGCCAATAAAACGGACATTTGAAACGGTTCCTCCATATTTCAATTTCAATATTAATATGAATTTTGTTTTCAATTTTCAAAGAACAAATGCAAAATATTGATAAAGAAGAAGACAAAAAGGTACTAAAAAAACCAAAAGGAACAAAAACTGCTTGGCAGCGGTGGGATTCGAACCCACGCCTCCGAAGAGACTGGTGCCTTAAACCAGCGCCTTAGACCGCTCGGCCACGCTACCGACAATGTTATGCGCTCTTAAATATTTATGTCATTTATTTCCATCCAATAATAATTTCAACAATTTTACTTTTAGGCAATATTAGCATATTATTACATAATAAACATACATGGAACTTCCGTCTATCATTGTACTTTTTGTATATTACTATGTTATAGAAAGAAAATGCAATTTTTTATTCAAACCGCATAGTTAATTTGTTATATATTTGGCCAAAGACTAGCCAAAGTTGGAATACTATATTTTTTTCTTGTAACACATATCCTAAATTCTACTTTTTAGAAAATGGTTAATTCCTTATAGTATGCATCAGCAAATCAAAGTTTTTATTTTAATAATTGTGATAAAAAAATTGTTAATCGCATAAGAACATAGTGCGGGAGTATACAGTCATTTCTGTTTAATTTACCGAATAAACTCAAGACATTTTTGTTATATACAAACAAAAAATATGGAACGCTTCACGAATTTGCGTGTCATCCTTGCGCAGGGGCCATGCTAATTTTCTCTGTATCGTTCCAATTTTAGTATATGTACTGCCGAAGCGAGTACACTGTATGATTCACATGAACGACTTATATAGTCAGTCTAATTGTATTGTGGTATCATATGCTTTAGGATATTTGCATATTGATCGATAAAAATTCCAACGTAGTGTATACGTTTATTTCTTTCACTTAACAATAGTTATACTATCTGTATCCTTATAAACTAATGTTATTTAATAACACATGAAAAGGTATTTAATCTGAAACAGAAAATACAGGAAATTGCTACATGAAATAATATTGTAATTCATGCTTACCAGTTAAATTCTGTAATGGTTATTTATTGGGTAGAAATGGGAGACAATTTTAAGAACACATTCAGCATTCGGTAGCGTGGCCGAGTGGTCTAAGGCGGCGCGTCTACGGCACCAGTCTCTTCTGAGGCGTGTGGTCGAATCCCAGCGCTGCCAAGTTATTTTTGTTTACAATTGTTATTGATTTTTTTTTTAAATAAAAAGAATTTCATGGAACCGAGAACCACCAACATGCATATAGCTAAATTAGGTATCAAACATTCTGAGCTTGATTTTTAACATTTATAAGCAATTCAGAAATATTTGA
>OY726529.1:25244609-25517109 GCA_963383655.1 Bathymodiolus septemdierum | reverse complement strand
ATATGGAACGCTTCACGAATTTGCGTGTCATCCTTGCGCAGGGGCCATGCTAATCTTCTCTGTATCGTTCCAATTTTAGTATATGTACTGCCGAAGCGAGTACACTGTATGATTCACATGAACGACTTATATAGTCAGTCTAATTGTATTGTGGTATCATATGCTTTAGGATATTTGCATATTGATCGATAAAAATTCCAACGTAGTGTATACGTTTATTTCTTTCACTTAACAATAGTTATACTATCTGTATCCTTATAAACTAATGTTATTTAATAACACATGAAAAGGTATTTAATCTGAAACAGAAAATACAGGAAATTGCTACATGAAATAATATTGTAATTCATGCTTACCAGTTAAATTCTGTAATGGTTATTTATTGGGTAGAAATGGGAGACAATTTTAAGAACACATTCAGCATTCGGTAGCGTGGCCGAGTGGTCTAAGGCGGCGCGTCTACGGCACCAGTCTCTTCTGATGCGTGTGGTCGAATCCCAGCGCTGCCAAGTTATTTTTGTTTACAATTGTTATTGATTTTTTTTTTAAATAAAAAGAATTTCATGGAACCCAGAACCACCAACATGCATATAGCTAAATTAGGTATCAAACATTCTGAGCTTGATTTTTAACATTTATAAGCAATTCAGAAATATTTGAATAGTTGTCGGCAGCGTCGGTTGGGGATTGGACGGTCAAAAATGCAGTTTTAGTTGGCGACGCGTAGCGGGGCCAATAAAACGGACATTTGAAACGGTTCCTCCATTTTTCAATTTCAATATTAATATGAATTTTGTTTTCAATTTTCAAAGAACAAATGCAAAATATTGATAAAGAAGAAGACAAAAAGGTACTAAAAAAAACAAAAGGAACAAAAACTGCTTGGCAGCGGTGGGATTCGAACCCACGCCTCCGAAGAGACTGGTGCCTTAAACCAGCGCCTTAGACCGCTCGGCCACGCTACCGACAATGTAAAGCGCTCTTAAATATTTATGTCATTTATTTCCATCCAATAATAATTTCAACAATTTTACTTTTAGGCAATATTAGCATATTATTACATAATAAACATACATGGAACTTCCGTCTATCATTGTACTTTTTGTATATTACTATGTTATAGAAAGAAAATGCAATTTTTTATTCAAACCGCATAGTTAATTTGTTATATATTTGGCCAAAGACTAGCCAAAGTTGGAATACTATATTTTTTTCTTGTAACACATATCCTAAATTCTACTTTTTAGAAAATGGTTAATTCCTTATAGTATGCATCAGCAAATCAAAGTTTTTATTTTAATAATTGTGATAAAAAAAATTGTTAATCGCATAAGAACATAGTGCGGGAGTATACAGTCATTTCTGTTTAATTTACCGAATAAACTCAAGACATTTTTGTTATATACAAACAAAAAATATGGAACGCTTCACGAATTTGCGTGTCATCCTTGCGCAGGGGCCATGCTAATCTTCTCTGTATCGTTCCAATTTTAGTATATGTACTGCCGAAGCGAGTACACTGTATGATTCACATGAACGACTTATATAGTCAGTCTAATTGTATTGTGGTATCATATGCTTTAGGATATTTGCATATTGATCGATAAAAATTCCAACGTAGTGTATACGTTTATTTCTTTCACTTAACAATAGTTATACTATCTGTATCCTTATAAACTAATGTTATCTAATAACACATGAAAAGGTATTTAATCTGAAACAGAAAATACAGGGAATTGCTACATGAAATAATATTGTAATTCATGCTTACCAGTTAAATTCTGTAATGGTTATTTATTGGGTAGAAATGGGAGACAATTTTAAGAACACATTCAGCATTCGGTAGCGTGGCCGAGTGGTCTAAGGCGGCGCGTCTAAGGCACCAGTCTCTTCTGAGGCGTGTGGTCGAATCCCAGCGCTGCCAAGTTATTTTTGTTTACAATTGTTATTGATTTTTTTTTTTAAATAAAAAGAATTTCATGGAACCGAGAACCACCAACATGCATATATCTAAATTAGGTATCAAACATTCTGAGCTTGATTTTTAACATTTATAAGCAATTCAGAAATATTTGAATAGTTGTCGGCAGCGTCGGTTGGGGATTGGACGGTCAAAAATGCAGTTTTAATTGGCGACGCGTAGCGGGGCCAATAAAACGGACATTTGAAACGGTTCCTCCATATTTCAATTTCAATATTAATATGAATTTTGTTTTCAATTTTCAAAGAACAAATGCAAAATATTGATAAAGAAGAAGACAAAAAGGTACTAAAAAAACCAAAAGGAACAAAAACTGCTTGGCAGCGGTGGGATTCGAACCCACGCCTCCGAAGAGACTGGTGCCTTAAACCAGCGCCTTAGACCGCTCGGCCACGCTACCGACAATGTTATGCGCTCTTAAATATTTATGTCATTTATTTCCATCCAATAATAATTTCAACAATTTTACTTTTAGGCAATATTAGCATATTATTACATAATAAACATACATGGAACTTCCGTCTATCATTGTACTTTTTGTATATTACTATGTTATAGAAAGAAAATGCAATTTTTATTCAAACCGCATAGTTAATTTGTTATATATTTGGCCAAAGACTAGCAAAAGTTGGAATACTATATTTTTTTCTTGTAACACATATCCTAAATTCTACTTTTTAGAAAATGGTTAATTCCTTATAGTATGCATCAGCAAATCAAAGTTTTTATTTTAATAATTGTGATAAAAAAATTGTTAATCGCATAAGAACATAGTGCGGGAGTATACAGTCATTTCTGTTTAATTTACCGAATAAACTCAAGACATTTTTGTTATATACAAACAAAAAATATGGAACGCTTCACGAATTTGCGTGTCATCCTTGCGCAGGGGCCATGCTAATCTTCTCTGTATCGTTCCAATTTTAGTATATGTACTGCCGAAGCGAGTACACTGTATGATTCACATGAACGACTTATATAGTCAGTCTAATTGTATTGTGGTATCATATGCTTTAGGATATTTGCATATTGATCGATAAAAATTCCAACGTAGTGTATACGTTTATTTCTTTCACTTAACAATAGTTATACTATCTGTATCCTTATAAACTAATGTTATTTAATAACACATGAAAAGGTATTTAATCTGAAACAGAAAATACAGGAAATTGCTACATGAAATAATATTGTAATTCATGCTTACCAGTTAAATTCTGTAATGGTTATTTATTGGGTAGAAATGGGAGACAATTTTAAGAACACATTCAGCATTCGGTAGCGTGGCCGAGTGGTCTAAGGCGGCGCGTCTACGGCACCAGTCTCTTCTGATGCGTGTGGTCGAATCCCAGCGCTGCCAAGTTATTTTTGTTTACAATTGTTATTGATTTTTTTTTTAAATAAAAAGAATTTCATGGAACCGAGAACCACCAACATGCATATAGCTAAATTAGGTATCAAACATTCTGAGCTTGATTTTTAACATTTATAAGCAATTCAGAAATATTTGAATAGTTGTCGGCAGCGTCGGTTGGGGATTGGACGGTCAAAAATGGAGTTTTAGTTGGCGACGCGTAGCGGGGCCAATAAAACGGACATTTGAAACGGTTCCTCCATTTTTCAATTTCAATATTAATATGAATTTTGTTTTCAATTTTCAAAGAACAAATGCAAAATATTGATAAAGAAGAAGACAAAAAGGTACTAAAAAAACCAAAAGGAACAAAAACTGCTTGGCAGCGGTGGGATTCGAACCCACGCCTCCGAAGAGACTGGTGCCTTAAACCAGCGCCTTAGACCGCTCGGCCACGCTACCGACAATGTAAAGCGCTCTTAAATATTTATGTCATTTATTTCCATCCAATAATAATTTCAACAATTTTACTTTTAGGCAATATTAGCATATTATTACATAATAAACATACATGGAACTTCCGTCTATCATTGTACTTTTTGTATATTACTATGTTATAGAAAGAAAATGCAATTTTTTATTCAAACCGCATAGTTAATTTGTTATATATTTGGCCAAAGACTAGCCAAAGTTGGAATACTATATTTTTTTCTTGTAACACATATCCTAAATTCTACTTTTTAGAAAATGGTTAATTCCTTATAGTATGCATCAGCAAATCAAAGTTTTTATTTTAATAATTGTGATAAAAAAATTGTTAATCGCATAAGAACATAGTGCGGGAGTATACAGTCATTTCTGTTTAATTTACCGAATAAACTCAAGACATTTTTGTTATATACAAACAAAAAATATGGAACGCTTCACGAATTTGCGTGTCATCCTTGCGCAGGGGCCATGCTAATCTTCTCTGTATCGTTCCAATTTTAGTATATGTACTGCCGAAGCGAGTACACTGTATGATTCACATGAACGACTTATATAGTCAGTCTAATTGTATTGTGGTATCATATGCTTTAGGATATTTGCATATTGATCGATAAAAATTCCAACGTAGTGTATACGTTTATTTCTTTCACTTAACAATAGTTATACTATCTGTATCCTTATAAACTAATGTTATTTAATAACACATGAAAAGGTATTTAATCTGAAACAGAAAATACAGGAAATTGCTACATGAAATAATATTGTAATTCATGCTTACCAGTTAAATTCTGTAATGGTTATTTATTGGGTAGAAATGGGAGACAATTTTAAGAACACATTCAGCATTCGGTAGCGTGGCCGAGTGGTCTAAGGCGGCGCGTCTACGGCACCAGTCTCTTCTGAGGCGTGTGGTCGAATACCAGCGCTGCCAAGTTATTTTTGTTTACAATTGTTATTGATATTTTTTTTAAATAAAAAGAATTTCATGGAACCGAGAACCACCAACATGCATATAGCTAAATTAGGTATCAAACATTCTGAGCTTGATTTTTAACATTTATAAGCAATTCAGAAATATTTGAATAGTTGTCGGCAGCGTCGGTTGGGGATTGGACGGTCAAAAATGCAGTTTTAGTTGGCGACGCGTAGCGGGGCCAATAAAACGGACATTTGAAACGGTTCCTCCATTTTTCAATTTCAATATTAATATGAATTTTGTTTTCAATTTTCAAAGAACAAATGCAAAATATTGATAAAGAAGAAGACAAAAAGGTACTAAAAAAACCAAAAGGAACAAAAACTGCTTGGCAGCGGTGGGATTCGAACCCACGCCTCCGAAGAGACTGGTGCCTTAAACCAGCGCCTTAGACCGCTCGGCCACGCTACCGACAATGTAAAGCGCTCTTAAATATTTATGTCATTTATTTCCATCCAATAATAATTTCAACAATTTTACTTTTAGGCAATATTAGCATATTATTACATAATAAACATACATGGAACTTCCGTCTATCATTATACTTTTTGTATATTACTATGTTATAGAAAGAAAATGCAATTTTTTATTCAAACCGCATAGTTAATTTGTTATATATTTGGCCAAAGACTAGCCAAAGTTGGAATACTATATTTTTTTCTTGTAACACATATCCTAAATTCTACTTTTTAGAAAATGGTTAATTCCTTATAGTATGCATCAGCAAATCAAAGTTTTTATTTTAATAATTGTGATAAAAAAAATTGTTAATCGCATAAGAACATAGTGCGGGAGTATACAGTCATTTCTGTTTAATTTACCGAATAAACTCAAGACATTTTTGTTATATACAAACAAAAAATATGGAACGCTTCACGAATTTGCGTGTCATCCTTGCGCAGGGGCCATGCTAATCTTCTCTGTATCGTTCCAATTTTAGTATATGTACTGCCGAAGCGAGTACACTGTATGATTCACATGAACGACTTATATAGTCAGTCTAATTGTATTGTGGTATCATATGCTTTAGGATATTTGCATATTGATCGATAAAAATTCCAACGTAGTGTATACGTTTATTTCTTTCACTTAACAATAGTTATACTATCTGTATCCTTATAAACTAATGTTATTTAATAACACATGAAAAGGTATTTAATCTGAAACAGAAAATACAGGAAATTGCTACATGAAATAATATTGTAATTCATGCTTACCAGTTAAATTCTGTAATGGTTATTTATTGGGTAGAAATGGGAGACAATTTTAAGAACACATTCAGCATTCGGTAGCGTGGCCGAGTGGTCTAAGGCGGCGCGTCTACGGCACCAGTCTCTTCTGATGCGTGTGGTCGAATCCCAGCGCTGCCAAGTTATTTTTGTTTACAATTGTTATTGATTTTTTTTTTAAATAAAAAGAATTTCATGGAACCGAGAACCACCAACATGCATATAGCTAAATTAGGTATCAAACATTCTGAGCTTGATTTTTAACATTTATAAGCAATTCAGAAATATTTGAATAGTTGTCGGCAGCGTCGGTTGGGGATTGGACGGTCAAAAATGCAGTTTTAGTTGGCGACGCGTAGCGGGGCCAATAAAACGGACATTTGAAACGGTTCCTCCATTTTTCAATTTCAATATTAATATGAATTTTGTTTTCAATTTTCAAAGAACAAATGCAAAATATTGATAAAGAAGAAGACAAAAAGGTACTAAAAAAACCAAAAGGAACAAAAACTGCTTGGCAGCGGTGGGATTCGAACCCACGCCTCCGAAGAGACTGGTGCCTTAAACCAGCGCCTTAGACCGCTCGGCCACGCTACCGACAATGTAAAGCGCTCTTAAATATTTATGTCATTTATTTCCATCCAATAATAATTTCAACAATTTTACTTTTAGGCAATATTAGCATATTATTACATAATAAACATACATGGAACTTCCGTCTAACATTGTACTTTTTGTATATTACTATGTTATAGAAAGAAAATGCAATTTTTTATTCAAACCGCATAGTTAATTTGTTATATATTTGGCCAAAGACTAGCCAAAGTTGGAATACTATATTTTTTTCTTGTAACACATATCCTAAATTCTACTTTTTAGAAAATGGTTAATTCCTTATAGTATGCATCAGCAAATCAAAGTTTTTATTTTAATAATTGTGATAAAAAAAATTGTTAATCGCATAAGAACATAGTGCGGGAGTATACAGTCATTTCTGTTTAATTTACCGAATAAACTCAAGACATTTTTGTTATATACAAACAAAAAATATGGAACGCTTCACGAATTTGCGTGTCATCCTTGCGCAGGGGCCATGCTAATCTTCTCTGTATCGTTCCAATTTTAGTATATGTACTGCCGAAGCGAGTACACTGTATGATTCACATGAACGACTTATATAGTCAGTCTAATTGTATTGTGGTATCATATGCTTTAGGATATTTGCATATTGATCGATAAAAATTCCAACGTAGTGTATACGTTTATTTCTTTCACTTAACAATAGTTATACTATCTGTATCCTTATAAACTAATGTTATCTAATAACACATGAAAAGGTATTTAATCTGAAACAGAAAATACAGGGAATTGCTACATGAAATAATATTGTAATTCATGCTTACCAGTTAAATTCTGTAATGGTTATTTATTGGGTGGAAATGGGAGACAATTTTAAGAACACATTCAGCATTCGGTAGCGTGGCCGAGTGGTCTAAGGCGGCGCGTCTAAGGCACCAGTCTCTTGTGAGGCGTGTGGTCGAATCCCAGCGCTGCCAAGTTATTTTTGTTTACAATTGTTATTGATTTTTTTTTTTAAATAAAAAGAATTTCATGGAACCGAGAACCACCAACATGCATATAGCTAAATTAGGTATCAAACATTCTGAGCTTGATTTTTAACATTTATAAGCAATTCAGAAATATTTGAATAGTTGTCGGCAGCGTCGGTTGGGGATTGGACGGTCAAAAATGCAGTTTTAGTTGGCGACGCGTAGCGGGGCCAATAAAACGGACATTTGAAACGGTTCCTCCATTTTTCAATTTCAATATTAATATGAATTTTGTTTTCAATTTTCAAAGAACAAATGCAAAATATTGATAAAGAAGAAGACAAAAAGGTACTAAAAAACCAAAAGGAACAAAAAACTGCTTGGCAGCGGTGGGATTCGAACCCACGCCTCCGAAGAGACTGGTGCCTTAAACCAGCACCTTAGACCGCTCCGCCACGCTATCGACAATGAAAAGCGTTCTTAAATATTCATGTCATTTATTTCTATCCAATAATAATTTCAACAATTTTACTTTTAGGCAATATTAGCATATTATTACATAATAAACATACATGGAACTTCCATCTAACATTGTACCTTTTGTATATTATTATGTCATAGAAAGAAAATAATTTTTTTTATTCAAACCGCATAGTTAATTTGTTATATATTTGGCCAAAGACTAGCCAAAGTTGGAATACTATATTTTTTTCTTGTAACACATATCCTAAATTCTACTTTTTAGAAAATGGTTAATTCCTTATAGTATGCATCAGCAAATCAAAGTTTTTATTTTAATAATTGTGATAAAAAAAATTGTTAATCGCATAAGAACATAGTGCGGGAGTATACAGTCATTTCTGTTTAATTTACCAAATAAACTCAAGACATTTTTGTTACATACAAACAAAAAATATGCGTGTCACCCTTGCGCAGGGGCCATGCTAATCTTCTCTGTATCGTTCCAATTTTAGTATATGTACTGCCGAAGCGAGTACACTGTATGATTCACATGAACGACTTATATAGTCAGTTTAATTGTATTGTGGTATCATATGCTTTAGGATATTTGCATATTGATCGATAAAAATCCCAACGTAGTGCATACGTTTATTTCATTGACTTAGTAATATAAACTATCCTTATAAACTAATGTATCCTGTCCTTATAAACTAATGTTATCTAATAACACATGAACAGTTATTTAATCCGAAACATTTCCGGTTGCGCATGTGCATGTCATACTTCCGGTTTCAGACAGGCCTCCTCCGGTCATGCGACTTCCGGTCACTTCTGGTGACATCATATCCGGTTGCGCACGCGCACGCGATCACTGTCGGTATCATCACCTCACAGCACGACCTCAAATATGACCTTGTCCTTACCCATATACTACTCCGGTCCTTTCCTCATTCATGATTTATCACCGTGTGGAGGATTTGCCTTCGCCCCGTTTTTTTATTTGTCTGCGTGGAGTTGGCGTTTGTCATGTTGTCAAATTACATCATGTTTGTAGTTTCGTGTTCTAATATCCGCTACGACTTCCGAGTGAAAACTATGTTCGATTTGCCTTGAATCTCATTTGTTTTGCATCGAGTTCCTGTTTTGTTTATGTTATTTGTATTTATTTACGTATACTGGTGTCCAAATCTATTTCCATATCAGATGATGTTCGTGTTGTTTAACAAGCAACGACGGTTTTCACTTATGAAGCAAGAACTGCCAACCCTTCCAGAGCACCTGAGTGCACCCTGAGGTTTAGTGAGGTTCATGTGGTTTGATATTTAGTTTTCTTTGTAATATAAGTTATCTACGTTCCTATCCGTATACATAGATATATTACCACCCTGAAGTAGCCAAGTACATCCGGGGGCGCAGCCGAAGGGTGTACAGGCTACTGAAGGGTGTTAAAATCTCCATATCTACGGATAGGAACGTAGATAGCGAATTTATCCCCTGTTAGAGTCAAAAATAAGACATTTTGAACCTAGGCGGCCCACGTAAAAGTGACGTTTTCTTTGTTTTTGGAAAGAATAAGCAAAAAATATGAAAGTTTCGAGTACTTTTAACTCGGTGTAAGGTACTACCTTTGGTAGAACCCTACAGTTGATCAAATTAACAGCTTTTTATTCAATATATAACCAAAATTAACTAAATTTGACTTTGGAGTGTAACGTCGCGAGCTTTGACGTCATATTATCCCCGTTTTGAAAAATATAACAACATTTGATTGGTTAATGGCTAGTTGCACTCGGTAATATGGCCTAGCAACACCCGGGAATATGTTTTTTTAATACCCGGAGTTTTAACCAATCAAAAGTTGTTATAATTTTCAAGCCCGGGATAATGTTTCGTAGATCGTTGTTTGCCCTTTTCTCTTTTTTTTTCTTTTAGACATTGTGTTGTCTGTTCTTCTTTGATTTATTGCTTCTAGTTACCCCTTTAGTATCTTCAAACTTTTCTTAAGTGCCTGTCACAAAACATTGCTTTACTAGACGGCCATCGGATTCTCTCATAAAAGTATTTTATATTTTGCTAGGATGGCCAGAGGAGTAGTTAGTGTTGATATTTTGTGGACTATCATTGTTTCACTTGCACTATTTCATTAGTTAATAGACCTTTTGCACATTCTCGATCTGATCTATAAAATTATAAATTTTTGTTATACTTTTTAAGCGAGTTATTTCCCTTACCACTGGTAAGATGGCACGCGGCCTAGCAAGTCCAATGGACAGGGCAACACATTTGAGTACAATCTTCTCATAATTCATAGATAATCTAGCTTTGTAAAAAATGAGAGAATTTTTTTTTTATAGTAAAAAGGAAATTCAGAAGTTGCTACACCATTATAATTTTGAACAAATTATGTGGAAAATATGCATGAAAGAGAATCCTTTTCCCCACTTAAAAGGAAATAACTCATGTAAAACGTATAATTTTAGAATTAAAGCCGGAAATGTGCAAATGGTTTATTCTCATGTTCTTGTAAACCTTGAAGCAAAAATATGATACGTTAATATTTGCTACAAAATACTAAAATTTACCATGATCGTTCATTCGAATACTCGTCTAGGTCAAATTAAATTAGAGGTACCTTTGATGAAGGACTGTCGTGGTCGTGATCGTATGGTAGTTGGATTTATAACTACCTGTGCAATTAGTGCCTATCACCACTAACGTTGTGAATTCGAACCCCGCTCAGGCGAGCTGTATTCGATACAACATTATGTGATTAAGTTTGTCAGCAACTTGCGACAGGTCGATGGTTTTCTCCGGGTACTCCGTTTATTCCACCAATAAAACTGACCACTATGATTAGCTGAAATATTGTTGAGAGTGGCATTAAACACCATAACTCTGGTCATCTAACCCCTTCGACAACGAGCCAACGAAATTCGACTGTACTTCTTACAGCCTGGATCATGTATTATAAATAATTAAAGACTTGTTTGTTGATGCAATGTTTTATTGGTAACACTTTACATATGTTCTCTTGATCCGTCCTTTCAGCGACCTGCAACAGAACAAATAAGTTATATTAAACGTTGATACAAAAGTTGTTACAAAGCACATACAACGAAGGAGGAAGAACTAAAATAAAAGCATATCATGGAAACAATTTGGCTTTATCATAAAAAGATAAAACTGGGAGAACTGTGAGCTGTTACAAGCGCAAAAGGAATACAGGAGTTATGGTGTTTAACGCCACTTTCAACAATACTTCAGATATATCGTGGCGGTCAGTTTTCTTGGTGGAAGAAATCGGGGTATCCGGAGAAAACCACCGACCTGCCATAAGAAAATGCCAAACTTTATCACATAATGTTGCATCGAGTACACCTCGCCTGAGCGGGATTCGAACTCACAACGTTATTGGTGATAGGCACTGATTGCATAGGTAGTTGTAAATCCAACTACCATACAATCACGACCATGGCGCCCCATATGCACACATATGCTTTACTTCTAACGATCTTGTAGTTGATGAAATGGACGACGGCCCCCCAAAAGGAAATACAGAAGCTTAAATGAACCTGTTCAATTAATGTGTTATCAATTTGTCGATTTTATGTCAATCTATCTCAGACTTTGTAAACCTTATCATGGTTTTTTTAATCCTGTTTAGGGCCTTTTGTTTATTTAACCCCAAAGATTGTATTTGACTTCCCAATCTTTTGACTATGCGCGTACCGGATGAAGGTTATTTTGAGCGTACCTGATGAAGGTTATTTTGAGCGTACCTGATGATGGTTATTTTGAGCGTACCCGATGAAGGTTATTTTGAGCGTACCTGATGAAGGTTATTTCAGAAAAGCACTAAGTTAGATATCTACGTATTTATTAGGCGTAGCAATCAAAATCATACCCTTTTCTTGACCTTCCAAATATTTTAAATATTTTTGGAAGTGGTTATAAAGGGGTGATATGATAACAATCTGGGATTAAAGAGGGGATTTGGGAAATATTAGGAATATTTCAGCTATCTTTATTCTTTGTCCTTGTTTCTTATTCATATTGTGCAGCATATATATAACGTTTATATTATTTAGAACTATTGTAATGTACAAGACACTCCCTCCCCCCAACCAGTGTTTTGTTGTCCACTTTAATGGCTGGAATTGTATATTGGTACTTTTGCATGTTGACTTTAAGTTGTCATAGAGTCTGCTAATTTGTCCAAATTCTTTCTAATAGATATAGCATTCTATGCTAACATGAACATCTAATATGCAAAACAATACATTTTCAATGTTTGATTATAATTTCTTTCACACAATAGAATCCTGTTATGCAAACTGGGCATTCAATGACTTACTACATTAGTATATCAGGGACATTTGTAGTCGTTTGATTTACAACTTCCTATGCAATCGATGTAGTTCGATGTGTGTACTCGATAAAACATTATGTGATCAAGTTTGTCAGTGACTTGCGACAAGTCGGTGGCTTTCTCTGGACACTCCGGTTTCCTCATCCAATAAAATTGACCACAATGATATAACTGAAATATTGTTGAAGGTGTCGTTAAACAATATAACCCTAACCCCCATTAATATATCATACAATATATAATTTCTACATTTAATTTGTAGTTGTGTGTGACCAATGAAGTGCTAATCTCACTCTGAAAACGAAACATGCATGAATTCCTTTAATTAGCACACTTTGCTATGAGTGGTCGTTAGATATATGATATTTACATTACTGATTGAATGGTGAAATTAAAAAGTTCCATAGCCTCTCCCCTGCCCCTCCTTTACTTGCAGTAATTCTCTCGGAAAGTATCACAAATGTTATTGTTTTATCTTACTTACAGTCATTACTTTCACATATGCTTCTGTGTCGACCGTAACATGCAAAATTATACCAGCTTCCATTCGGGTGCAGTGTAACACAGTTTGGAGTTGCACCTAAAAAGAAACAATGAAACTTGTATAATAATTGGGGAATAAGGGGTCACTTTCATGATAAAAATTTACAATGAAATACTAGAAAAACACAATTCTGCAAACATAGACACGTACGTTTTGATCGAGGCCAAAACGATTAAAAACAACTGACAAAGACATCACGGAGCATATTATCAAGACATACCAACTCAAATCAACTGTACATGTATATCAAGTCTTATTATTTAATCTAGGGAACGTATCCTTGTCTATATATTTCATATGAAATTGTAGTCGTGGAATTTGTGTTTTTGTTTGTTTCAGTATTGTATATACATGCACACGCATCGTAAAATTTTTACTTTGTGAATATTTTCAGTTCATTCATTATCAATTTGACGATCGTCTATCAGAATATGCAATTGATAAAATAGGACAAACATTTTTTTGTACAGCTGATCAATTAAATAAAAAAAATAGTGAAAATTCAAATGACACTATAGTGTTTGGAGATTTTTGTCGAAAAGTGCACATTTTATATTACATGTATTAGATACATGTTAATTCTTTATATATTTAAAGAGGATTACTAGCAGAGAATGGCTACAAGTAGCTCTTTGCAACATATACAGGTAAGCACAGTGATGATGATAAGCTTAAAACATAATTAAATTTCATAAGACGTATGACAATATATACAGGACAAGACACACAATCATGCAACCTTTCATACAGATGCTCTCACTGACACACACCCATAATGAAATAACTTAAGACACGACTCAAGACAATATATACAGGACAAAACACACAATCATGCAAGCTTTCATACAGATGCCCTCACTGACACACACCCATAATGAAATAACCTAAGATCCAAGAAAATATATACAGGACAAGACACACAATCATGCAAACTTTCATGCAGATGCTCTCACTGACACACACTCAAAATGCAATAACTTAAGAATCAAGACAATATATACAGGACAGGACACACAATCATGCAACCTTTCATACAGATGCTCTCACTGACACACACCCATAATGAAATAACTTAAGACACGACTCAAGACAATATATACAGGACAAAACACACAATCATGCAAGCTTTCATACAGATGCCCTCACTGACACACACCCATAATGAAATAACCTAAGATCCAAGAAAATATATACAGGACAGGACACACAATCATGCAAACTTTCATATATATGCTCTCACTGACACACCCATAATGAAATAACTTAAGAATCAAGACAATATATACAGGACAAGACACAAAATCATACAAACTTTCATACAGATGTTCTCACTGACATTGTATTAGATTACATAATAAATTTTTAATCATTAAAGCCGTTAATTCCGATTTAACTTGATGATGTACCTGTGACCGAAATATTAATAAGGAAAAATACTTACTTGATGTTGTTGGGTATCCACTTGCAAATTTAACAAATAAGGGTTTCTTGTTATCGTGGATCCAAAACAAATCATTTACTTTCTATGTCAAGCCAATCCAGTGATAATGACCTGTATGATTATATAAAACAGTTTATCTATAGTTAATCAAAAAACAACAATTCAGTAATTGTCTTATCCAATAGAAAGGCTTGTAGATATCAAAGGGGCAATCATAGGTCGTAGTTGAAGGACAGACCATGCAAGGACTAAAAGTTAAAAGAACCACAAAAAGACAAATGATGCCCCAGAAAGCCTTGACACAACACGAACTCCACTAATAAAATCGGGAGTACCCCGGAAGGTTATGCAGCCTTTGCTCAACTATTGCCACCCGTCTTGCTATTAATTTTAAACAACGCGAACATAATCTAATATGGTGAGCGTGTGACACCACTTTAAGTAAGTACATTGATACAAATAACATGAATAAAACATAAACCCCTTACAAAACAAATGGAAGTAAAGATGAATCAAATCCAACATAATGTTCGTGTGGGAATCATTGTAAGCATCACTACACTTATGTAAAAACGTAAAGAAATGTAGTTGCACAACATTAGTAAATGATCTATTATTGTATTTCGTCATGAAGATAACTAATATATTGCCTCCTTGTCAAACAATAATTATTCAATTCATAACTACGGAATACATATCAAAGCACAGTCCCCTTGTATATTACCATCATTGGAAATTCTTTTTTAATTCTTTGGTAGATTCCATTTCCAGAAAAGGGATAGATAATTAAAAATCATTGACTTGATCATCAGTCAAACACCACTTACACTTACCCATCTCGCGTAATAAAACACATTCCCAATGTCGGGGATTTCACCGTTCATTAATTATAACTGTCCAGACTTTCCTCCTGCAATAAGTTCGATTGTCATGATACATGCTTACATCATTGCTGTAGTGACGACATATAACACAATGCTCTGCCTATTTTCAAAATAGTAAAAGTAAATTTTACCTGTTTTTGCTACAAGCTTGTGCATAAAGTCATTTTCTTTCTTATCGTCAATTTTAACTATGACACCATTGAACTCCTTGCATTGTTTCTATAACAATTTTAACTATGTCACCATTGAACTCCTTGCATTGTTTCTAAAACAAAAATGTAAATATTAAAGAAGATTCTGTCATTTCTATGATTCTGATATTTTGAGGGGAGTCTTTGCTTTGTTTTGTTGTTGGTTTTTTTTTTGCATTGATGTGCTTTGCTTTGGTGTTTGTGTGTGTGTGGGTTTTTTTTTGTATTCATATGTGTGCGCTTTTTTTGTTTTTATTTTTGCTTGCATTGATATGTGTGTATTTATGTGTGTTTGGCAATATAAGTGTACCTATATTTATATTCATTTCGATTCTAGTAACAGTCGCTGTTTGTAAATCCATGTATTTACACAAATGGTATCTATAGACAATGACATCATCTCAGGAAACTCAAATTAATTAATTTATTGAGATGAAAAAAAAAGCTTGAAGATACCAACGGGGTAAGAAGAAGGCGTAAATTGATGAAGGTCAGATCATACAATGGTGAAATGGAAAACAAGACAAAAGAACAAATACTGGTCTACAAAATACTACACCGAAGACCAAAGATTGAGCAACACGAGCCCCAAAAATAAACCGAGGTGATTTCAGGAAGGGAAGCAGTTCCTGCTCCACTCAATTTGCTTTAGTGAGTAGAAATCACCCAACTGATTGACTTTGTCCGTGTACATCAAGTTCATCACTGTATTATCCTTTGATGAAGACCACTACTAATAGAGAGTCACCAACAATGAATATATATATTAACATCAATAAAAATTGTTGCGCACGAGTTTCTAAGAAAACATTCTGCAGGTAAGATCAAAGTCAAAAGATTGGAGAGCCATATGTTATTTATTGGGAGCAAGAAAACCAAAGGGAGAGCTGAAATTTGCTAAGCTAACCTATAACTGAAGGAGGAGTACCTTAGTTTTAGTAATAATTATATGATGTAGGAAATGCAATACTTCTTACCACTGCATCTTACAGGATTAAGGAAATAACAATGTTCATTATATTTTGACCATTGTCTTTCTGCAATGAAATATGTATAGTACATTCATAACATGTCTTAATATGAATATTTCTTATTTTGAACATTTATCTTTTATACGAAGCTAAATATGCAAAATGTCAAACGGATCCGATAAATAATACTACTTTAGAAATATAATTGAAGATTTCTCCTATCGAGGTTGAAACAAAGACCCACCAAAGAATATTTGTAACACTGGGTGTATCGGGTCTTGCTATTTGTATATTGCACTAGTAGGGTTAGGGTTATGGTGTTTAGCGCCACTTTCAACAATATTTCAGCTATATCGTGGTGGTCAGTATTAGTGGTGGAGGAAACCGGAATACTCGAATAAACACCGACTAGCCGTAAGTCACTGACTGCACTACAACAGTATGTGGCCAAAGGTATTGCCACATGTAAAAACAATCCTTATATAATCAACCAAAACTATATATTTTCAAAACATTATTGCGAAGTAATTTCTGGATAGATTTTAGCAAATTTTACAGCAAAACATTCAGAATTGTCTATATGTTGTTTGTTTATTTGCTCATTATGTTTATATGAGTGGTTGTTATTTGTACATATTTTAAACAGTATTGTTAATTTTTAGGATTTATTTTTAGTTCAAATATATAGGAAAATCAAAGTCAATATTTATTTGTTATGTTTAAATTATGTACAAATAGAAACCACTCTTATAAACATAATAAGCAAAAAACAACCAAAATATAGACAATTCTGAATGTTTTGGTGTAAAATTTGTTACAATCTGTCCAGACATGACTTCACAATATATTTTTGAAAAAATATGGTTTTGGTTAATTATATGGGGATTTTTTTTACATGTGACAATACTTTTGGCCACATACTGTATAGGTATTTTCATTTATTATATATATATTGATTAATATATTTTTAATGGACTATCCCAATGGGTCATCACTGTGCGACAGTCGTTGTAGAATAGCTAGATTTTTTCTCTTTTACAACAAGGGTGATAATTGTATATGGTTCTGAAAATGACAAACAAAGGGTATTATTTATTTAGCCCTTGTTCTAAATAATATTCGGTGTAATTAAACAGATATATCAAGTTTGGGAAGGGTATTTTCGAAAAATACCAGTCTTGAGACTAAATTTCCCTCGCCATTTGGCTCGGAAATGTTTTCGTCTCTCGACTAGTATTTCTCGCAAACACCCCTCCCAAGCATGATATATCTGTATATAATTACACCTTAAATAAGAATTCTGGATTTTGATTGGTTAATAGCCGATGTATTTTTCGTGTATTTTCATATTTAGGATGCATTTCGTTCATTTTTGTCGCTGCCGGGGTATTTGCATTAGGATTTAAGTTGTTTACCTTCGCATGCATCAAACCGCCAAATTAATTCGGAATATTTCTTCTTTACCGTTATACGTAAATTAAAGTGATTAATCAAATTTCAAACCCAGAAGTGTTCCAAAGTAAAGGATTTAACTTTTTTCCTCTCTGCCGTGGTATTTGCGAAAACATATTTCACTTTTTTACCCTTACGTGCTGCAAACCGCCAAATTCATTCGGAATAATTCTTCTTTACCGTTATACGTAAAGTAAAGTGATTAATCAAATTTCAAACCCGGAAGTGTTCCGAAGTAAAGGATTTAACTTTTTTCCTCTCTGCCGTGGTATTTGCGAAAACGTATTTCACTTTTTTACCCTTATGTGCTGCAAACCGCCTAATTCATTCAGAATGCTTCAACCATTGTCTAACAAAACAAATGGAATATTCCTGAAAACGACAAGCAAAAGGTATTATTTATTTAGGCAGTGTTCTAAATATAAATCATATTCGGTGTAATTAAACAGATATATCATGTTTGGGAGGGGGTATTTGCGAAAAATGCCAGTCTTGAGACTGATATTTTTCGCAAATACCCCTCCCAAACATGATATATCTGTTCAAAATATTTATTACTATATAACAAGTGTGGACACAGAAATGTGCTGTCCATAAGGCAAGTGTGGATGTCAATATTTCATATTATTAACTTAAGAAAAAAAAATTCATGGACACAGTGGTCCTGGATTTTTTTAATAAAAGACTAATCCTGGATTATTATTTTTGCTTGAAATCCGGTCCTGTGTTTTTATTTCAAATTTTCACACTAGCCCCCTCCCCCTCCCAAGGAATATACAATTGTATCATTAATAATAAATAATAAATTCAGATTTTCTATTTAAAATAAATCTCATTTACAAAACCACTGATATTTGTCCAATTTTTAATGCTGATTTAAGCTTTAGTCGCAGCAAATTTTAATTTTTCTCTTTAAATTGACGAAACAACATTTATTTAACTGTCAAATTCACAAATAAAATTATCATATCAAGAAGATGGTGGCTGTAACATTGATCAAATTGAAGTGGGGGTAGCGGTTTTCGGGTGAGTTTCCGCGTAAGATGGTTCCGTTTCAATGATAAAAGTCCGGTATTTTACTTTCCTATATGATCCAAAGAACACATTCATAGCTGTTTTTCTTTTAAAAAAATAATTATATTTAAAAAAAATAATAACATTTTAACCTTTAATTCACTCAGTAATATGCTTTTTCTCGCCGTAGAGCAAAAATACTTACATGGTTGGAAAGCTGAGATGTCAAGATTCTATATTTATAAACTATTGACCTCAGTAACCCTGCTAAGCCATGCGGAGTCAGTGTGTTTTAAATCGGTTATCCAATCAGGACGCTCATTATTCTTGTCCAAGATAAGAAATACATCGCTAAAATTACCTGTTGGTGTTTCCCCACTTCAACTCGTAAATTTACATAGAAATCGGAGATATTTCGTCATAAAACTTCACACATAGTTTTGTCTATCATATTTCTAGAAGACAAACATAACATTGTATTGCATTTATCAATATTTTATGAGTATCAACAGTCTTTGCAACACCGTATCTGTTTCTCGATACAGCTGCCCGATTAACAGTGACCCGTGACCCAGATTAGCAGATCCCAGCAGTTTTTCAATTGTAACAAAACAATTTACTCACTGTGAAATATGTGATTTACGATTTCAAAATCCTTCTGGAGATTTTTCACACATGTAGCTATTGATGCCATTGGTCCTTTCAGGTGACTGTCATGGTCACATTTTCCAAGGTATTTCTCAATGTTTTTCAATGGCGTCTTTGCGTACTTGAAGGTGTTTATTGCATTTTGTGAGACACAAGATGTAGTAACTGTTTTCACAAACAGGAAGAATACTAAGTCAAACTTCACTAAAGTCATCTTCGGTGGCTAATAGTAAAAATAGTTATATGTATTATGAAACGTCAGACAATTGACAAACGTTTTACAGGAGTCGTCTTGGCCGTGATCGTGTGGTAGTTGGATTTACACCTACTTGTGCAATCAATGCATATCACCACTAACGTTGTGAGTACAAACCCAGTTCATGGCGGGGTTTATTCGATACAACAATGTGTGATAAGATTTGTTAGTGACTTGCGACAGGTCAGTGGATTTCTCCGGGTACTTCGGTTTCCTCCACCAATAAAACTGACCCCACGAAATAACTGGAAAATTGTTGAAAGTGGCATTAGACACCATAAACCAAGCCATAAGTTTAACTTGAACATATTTCATTTGAATAAAAGTAGCAAATGGGATTAGACTTAACTTATTACAGCATTAGAGGAGTCCTTTCCCTTTAACAAAAATATAGCAAAAGATGATAGCATATAATGGTGATAATTATGCAAATTAAACTATGCAATATGATATATTTAGAGAATAATAATAAAGAAAATATAAGAAAAAAAAGGCTAAATAAAATGTTCAAAACAGAGGAAATAGGGAAGAAGAAGGAATATTTCAAAGAGAAAAGCAAAACAAAACAAAATAAAGCAACTTGGACTGGAGCGAGCATGGTAGCTGCATGAGCTAACGTGTTGTTTACTTCTAATAAGGGAATAAACAGCAGAGATAATTTATGATGTATGCAGGAGTAAGATTGTCACCACCAGTTTATATCAATTCTATTGAGAGTAGGTAGTTCACTAATTCCAAAAATTGCTCTATTTTCATCGTACAAGGACATTAAGAAGGTACACTGCAGGATTAAGCTTTAAATTGACAAGTTGTAAATCTAAAGTTAGCGATCTACACATATTTCTAAGTTTACTATGAATAATATTTAGTTTTCTAACACTCCAACCTAAATAATAAGGTAATATTTTCATTTTTCTTTTAAATATATTAACATTACCAGAATTTCTAATTTCCGGAAAAGATAAAATATAGAGACAAAGATAGACAAACATAAATATGATCAAACACAGATAACTAATAAATGAGCAAAAAGGAACACACCAAAAGGTAGGAGGTTATTGTTCCATTGGATGCAACCACCTTGATACTCAGATGAGTGCTTTGTGCTTTGGGGAATGCAATGTTCCACGAACTTAAAAGGTCTCATTGCGTCTTTTACCCAAGATAAGTAGTTGCTACCTTAGCAAGCACATAGTCCAAAGAAATACCAAATCGACATAGGAGTATCTTTAAATTTAAAACAAAGATCGACTACGGTTATCTACATTGTATGTCTAAAAAGGGGGTATCTTTAAATTTAAAACTAAGATCGACTAGGGTTATATACATTGTATGTCTAAAAAGGGGGTATCTTTAAATTTAAAACCAAGATCGACTACGGTTATATACATTGTATGTCTAAAAAGGGGGTATGCTTAAATTTAAAACAAAGATCGACTACGGTTATCTACATTGTATGTCTGAAAAGAGGGGTATCTTTAAATTTAAAACCAATAACGTTTTTACAATTGACTTGTATCATATCAGACGAACAAATTGGTTTTAAATCAGGTTACAGAACATCAGATCATATTTTTAAATCAAAGACAATTTTAGATAAATATTTAAGCAAGTCAAAAATGGTATATGCCTATTTTATTGATCTTAGAAATGCGCTTGATTCTGTCTTGGCCCCTACTCTTTCATTTAAAGTGGTAGACGCTGGAGTGGGTGGACATTTTTGATCTGTACTGAAATCCATGTATGATAATATTGAGTTGAGAGTCAGACTAGATAATATTTCACTCTCTGATGTGTTTTCCTCTAGTGTTGGTGTGTTCCATGGGGACAATCTTAGTCCGAACCTCTTTAAAATATTTTTCAATGCTATGACTAAGTTATTTGATTCTTCATGTTGTCCAGTATCACTTGGATCACGTTTGTTAAATAGTTTACTGTATGCAGATGATTTTCTCCTTTTATCAGAATCAGAATAAGGTTTACAGAATTGTATGAACAATGTTGATAACTACTGTTTATATTGGGGGCTTGAAATAAATTATGATAAATCTAAAGTGATGATATTTAATAAAAGCGGACGGGTGATATCTAGAAAGTTTATATAAATGGCAAAAGTATTGAGTCTGTTTATCAGTATACATATTTAGGTGTACTATTTAGCTTGAATGGGAGTTTTATATGTGCCCTCATTGATCTTAATGCTAGAGATCAGAAGGCTTTCTTTAAATTGATTAACATATTTAAAAACACACCTTGTGATATCGAAAACTTTACATATACAATGTATATTTGATCATACTGTGAAACCAATTAATACTGTATGCTTCTGAAATTCTTGGTATATTTGACACCAGAAAATGCAACAAATACAGCAGTGAAAATATTTTTGAACAGCTTTTTATTTCAGTGCCAATAGAAAAGATAAACCTTTGTATGTGTAGATATTTGCTAAAAGTAAACAGAAAAACTTGTAAGCTGGCATTGTATGGTGAGTTAGGTAGTTTTCCACTATATATTGATATTATTATGTCTATGGTTAAGTACTGGATTAGGTTGTATGATGACACACCTAAAGATGCTTTATTATTCGAAGCCTTATCTGAAAATATTACTATGGTAAATAATAACCAACATTTTTATACTTCGTGTAGGTTTCTGTAGTGATATTCGGTACTGTAATATTTTAGCATATTACCTGAGTAATATTTTGCCATATTACCGGGACAATTAGACACTCAGTATAATAATGATATTAATGTGGTCTTGTCCAGGTAATATGCCAAATATTACCCAGGTCTGAGAGACATGTTACCCTCCCCTTCAGTCGGGTAATATGTCTCTCAGACCTTGGTAATATTTTGGCATATTATCTGGACAAGACCACATTATTATATAAAGGTTGGTTTAGCTGTATCAAAAGTATTCTGAATGAATGTGGCTTATCACACTTTCATAGCAATCCAAAATCTCTTAAGAATAGTTTTTTGCTAAGATTACGAAAGTGTCCTCGGTGTAAATTTGAAACAAAACAGTGGTCTCAGCAACTGCAAGCTAATGACAAAATGAGAACATATAGAGTATTTAAGAATGTTTTTAACTTTGAAAAATATATATCTGTAGTTAACAGTGATAATGATAGAGTAAGTATGACAAGGTTCAGAAATAGCAACCATCAACTTCAAATTGAAATTGGTAGATATACTATACCAAAATCTCCCAAAAATTACAGGACTTGTAAGAACTGTAATTTAAGCTCAGTAGAAGATGAGTTACATTTTCTTTTAAGCTGTTCAAAATATTCTCATTTGAGGGGGGAGTTAGTGTCAAGATGTTTTAATAAAAACATTACGAATACTCTCAATATTGACTCTCGGTTGATATGGTTGCTCAGTAACGAAGACAGTGAGGTGTGTAGAAGAATAGCTAAGTACCGTAACTTGTGTATTTTTGCAAAGAACAAATGTGTGAATTTTTTGTTATTTTACTTGTCAAGATATTTTCTGATCTTATAGGCATATATACAATTTGTACTTAAATATATTAGAGTTACTCTCCTTGAAGCACATTATAAATTAACACTGTAATTGTATTGATTGTTGTGAAAAAATTATTCTTTGTTGACAAGTGTTGATTATTGAGCTTTCTTTAATAAAATATTTCGTATTTCGTATTTCGTATTTCTTATTATCATCAACGATCTATTCACATAAAATGTAGTTCCAGACATTCGAATCATGATTTATAGCCACTTGGTCTTAATAGGGAGTCAATCTATCATGCCATGGACTCAAGCTTATATCAGTCGGAACTTTATCTATTGTTATATTAGTGTTTATCGTCACTTTCATCGATTGACAAGCTACAGAGTAACAAAAAGACTTACTGAAGGAGAAAGGCCATCTAGCCTCTAAGAGAAATTTTGTAAGGCGGAACGAGACTGCTTTGGGGCCCCGGGGACAGGCTGAAGATACAAACAAAATTGAAAATATCAAAATAAAACGTCTATGGTTGAGGCTATGGGGGCCTCCAAAGATTCACTGGACTCTTCCTGGCTCTTCGGGTCCCAGACCGATGTACCCCCTCTCATAGGTACGAGGAAAGCCAGGACAGTCATAACGAGCGTTATCTATTGAAATAATATGTGCGTGTGTGTGAATGTCGGTTCTTGAAACTTTCGGTTTTATATATATTGTAGTCATCTTGGTTTTATCAGGAAATGCTGATTTAGTAATCGTAGGCGAATTACGAATTGATGAATGCCTATTTTTTCCTATCGCTCTATTGAAAATGCAATTTCAATTCCGGAATCAAATGACCCTCAATACATTCCAAGTCCCTCCCCCGATAAAAACCTCGAATAATAATGATTTGATGGTGGAATGTACTTTATTTAAAACTATTATGTCGGAATCATACTGTACTAGTACAATAATTATGTTTATTCGTTATTTATTCTTTCTTAATGCAATACTAAATAAACGTTAGAGAATACCGAATGGGCAATCAAAATGAGAAATCTAAAGAAACTGACCACAAGACGAAGACAAACAAAGCCAAAACACAACACAATATGTGTTGGACACCACTATGCGCAAGCAAACACAAGTAGCGTAAGTTAGACATGAGCCTCCTACAAACAGCTGTATAGACGAACGAACATGCATTTTTAATTAAATTGAAAAATAAAACAGAATATTAAAAATATTGAAAAATAGGGTATGTATCAAATATGTTTACTTACTTTTTGTCTTGGTAAACGCGTAAATGGAAAACAATTCAGCCTTTATAAAGAAATACAATGCAAGTATAATTAAAATGAAATACTTCTAGAATCAATACAGTTAAGCAATGCATCATATTCAAATGTCATCACGTTTCACTCATTTCTAGGAACATACATTTGTATCGAATATGGCAATAGTCCCTTTTCACACAAAAATGGACTATATCGAAATCAGGAATACAAACAGGATACAATAAAAAAGAAAAACAAATAATAACTTGAAAATGGGCCATTTATGAACAATTATGCTTTATATACACGTTCAAATTATATTCACTATTTACGCTATTGAGATAATGAAATAAACGAGATATCCAATCATGTGTGCACTACGCGTCTCAGTAATAAACTTCAACATACACGCTCACAGTAAAGAAAAGTGAAAACCAAAATAATTCAAGTCTCTGGGAGCAATATAATCAATTTACCCAAACATGATGGCCAAAATCGGCTAAGGTCATGAACCTTCCCTTTATAGAGATCTGTTCTTCAAGGCAAGTGCGACTGCATTGTCATTTCATGCAACAAACGCATACAGTGAAAATTAAAACAACACCAATGGCATAAAAAGCCCAAAAAGTAACTATGGATCACACAATGAGTCCAGCAAGATAATTGTGGTCTCATTTCTAGGTTTAATCCAGCCAGATGTGTATGCCTGTCCCAACCCAGAATCTAGAAGTTGGCTTCTGTCGTCTTCGCTGCAGTATTTAAAAGGTTTTTGTCAGAAAAAGGGGTGTGGTTCGCTTTGTGGTAGGTAATATTGTCTATCAGTACTGCTTTCATACTTTCCATTCATTCATAAAGACGATTTTTCCCCAATTAAAAACTTTATTGAAAACTTTACATTTGTTAGTGAAAAGGCATAAGTACAAATATCTTATCCTGGTCTCGTTAATATAAGTAGCATTATAAAAATAGTGTTAGTCACTTTAGTACAATACAATCAAGATTAATCAATGAATGCAATACGGATTTTGAGAGAACTTTCATAAGTGTTACTAATTTTAGACTTGCTTAGTTTCCTTGTTTGTCCTTTTGCCTTTGTCCCTTTTATTTCAGGCCATTGTATTATCTTCGATTTATGGATTTTCATTACCCCTTTGGTACCTTGGAATTTGTCATTTACCTTAGTACTCATCTTCCAAAAGGAAATGATAACTTTAACTATTCAATGAACAACATGTGAATCAGAGTAGACACGGAAGCCTCCTAAGAAAAATACGTATGGCTCTGTGTTAGGTAGTTGAACCCCGCCCTCCCCAATAAGATAGTTCTTGGCAAGTGAAAGTGATATATATGTCATAATGATTGATTGATTGATTGATTGAAAATTGGTTAGCGCCAAGTGAACAGTATTTAGCTGATATTCGTTTGCGAAAATAAGAAAAGAAATTATACATCATAATAGTATTTGCCTATAGACAGAAATCTAAGATATCATTGGAAATAGAGAATACGATGAATAGTGCCTATTTTGTCTTGCCTTGCAAGTCGACCAAAACAAACACTCCTATTTATAACTTTTGCTCACAAGAAGCATGGGTGTATGCTACGTGCGCGAAATACATGGATCACTCATTTGGCTACCACTTTCTATTACTAGTAGATATCGCTTATGGAGGAGTTACAACACACATCAAAGTAACTAGATAATATGTGCATACATTGGGTTCCCTCTGATGTTGTCAATGATACCGCGTCTTATCCTCATCCAGTGTTTGAATATTCTAGCTCAAATCTAATATGTACGTTAGAATATTTTATCGGTTTGTCACTGAAGCTAGATAAAAGGGATCTACATATTTGTTTCTTGGCATACAGGTATGCTCCGGCCGTCTTAACAGCATACTAGTCACCGAGTAAAGCAGGGCACTGGGGTCCATACCTACACAACCACCCACGGAAATAAAACTGTAAATGTCGATAAAATTAAATATGTATTTATTGTATTGGTACTTCCAACAAAATAGGTGCTTAAACATTTAAGAAAAAGCATGTCGTACACAACATACATAGATTAGCATGGGCCACTATGATCGTGGGGCTCCCGGACAAATGTCTAGCGTGTCCATGCGTTAAGACGGCGTTGGGGTTACTTCCTAATATATCGTTTATAAAAGCTAACTATTATCGTAAAGACAATAAAGATGACGTCATGTCAGATTGGTGGAATGGAAAACCATATATTGGCTTTGAGCATACCCGATGAAAACGTGTTGTGCGCATGGAATTTGACAACTAAGATTAATTACTATTACTTGGACGATACCTCTGCTTTGGTCGACTGCAAGGCAAGACAACATGGACACTATTCATCGTATTCTCTATTTCCAATGATATCTTAGATTTCTGTCTATAGGCAAATACTATTATGATGTGTAATTTCCTTTCTTATTTTTCGTAAGCGAATATCAGCTAAATACTGTTCGCTTGACGCTAAACAATATTCAATCAATCAATCAATCATTATGACATATATATCACTTTCACTTGCCAATAACTATCTTATTGGGGGTGATTCAACTACCTAATACAGAGCCATACGTATTTTTCTTAGGAGGCTTCCGTGTCTACTCTGATTCACATGTTGTTCATTGAATAGCTTAAACTATCATCTCCTTTTGGAAGATGAGTACTAGGGAAAAGGACAAATTTCAAGGTACCAAAGGGGTAATGAAAATCCATAAATCGAAGATAATACAATGGCCAAAAATAAAAGGGGCAAAGGCAAAAGCACAAACAAGGATCTAAAACAACACTACACAGGAAACTAGGCAAGTCTAAAATTAGTAACACTTATGAAAGTACTCTCAAAATCCGTATTGCACTCATTGATTAATCTTGATTGTATTGTACTAAAATGACTAACACTATTTTTATAATGCTACTAATATTAACGTGACCAGGATAAAATCTTTGTACTTATGCCTTTTCACTAACAAATGTAAAGTTTTCAATAAAGATTTTAATTGGGGGAAAATCGTCTTCATGAATGAATGGAAAGTATGAAAGCAGTACTGATAGACAATATTATCTACCACAAAGCGAACCACACCCCTTTTTCTGACAAAAACCTTTTCAATACTGCAACGAAGACGACAGAAGCCTAATTCTAGATTCTGGGTTGGGACAGTCACACACATCTGGCTGGATTAAACCTAGAAATGGGACCACAATTATCTTGCTGGATTCATTGTATGATCCATAGTTACCTTTTGGGCTTTTTATACCATTGGTGTTGTTTTCATTTTCATTATATGCGTGTGTTGCATGAAATGACAATGCAGTCACACTTGCCTTGAAGAGCAGCTCTTTATATATAAAGGGAAGTTTCATGACTTTAGCCCGTTTTGGCCATCATGCTTTGGTAGATTGATTATATTGCTCCCAGAGACTCGAATTATTTTGGTTTTCACTTTCTTTTACTGTGAGCGTGCATGTTGAAGTTTATTACTGAGACGCGTAGTGCACACATGATTCGATATCTATTCGATTACTTCATTATCTCAATAGCGTGAATAGTGAATATAATTTGAACGTGTATACAAAGCATAATTGTTCATAAATGGCCCATTTTCAAGTTATTATTTCTTTTCTTTTTTTCTTTTTTATTGTATTCTGTTTGTATTCTTGATTTCAATATAGTCCATTTTTGTGTGAAAAGGGACTATTGCCATATTCGATAAAAATATATGTTCTTAGAAATGAGTGAAACGTGATGACATTTGTATATGATGCATAGTATAACTTATATTGATTCTAGAAGTATTTCATTTTAATTACACTTGCATTGTATTTCTTTATAAAGGCTGAATTGTTTTCCATTTACGCATTTACCAAGACAAAAGGTAAGTAAACATATTTCATACATGCACCCTATTTTTCAATATTTTTAATATTCTGTTTGAATTTACAATTTAGTTAAAAATGCATGTTCGGTTCGTCTTTAAATCCAGCTGTTTGTAGGAGGCTCATGTCTTATTTACGTTATTTGTATTTGCTTGCGCATAGTGGTGTCCAGCACATGTTGTGTTGTGTTTTGGCTCTACTTGTCTTCATCTTATGTACCCTATGTGGCCAGTTTCTTTAGATTTCTCATTTTGATTGACCATTCGGCATTCTCTAACGTTTATTTAGTATTGCATTAAGAAAGAATAAATAAATGATAGATATTATCATTGTATTAGTACAGTATGATTCCGACATAATTGTTTTAAATAACGTACATTCCACCATTAAATCATTATTATTCGAGGTTTTTTTAGGGGGAGGGCCTTGGTATGTATTGAGGGTCATTTAATTCCGGAAATGAAATTGCATTTTCCAATGGAGCGATAGGAAAAAATATGCATTCATCAATTCGTAATTCGCCTATGATTACTGAATCATCATTTCTTGATAAAACCAAGATGACTACAATATATATATAACTGAAAGTTTCAAGAACCGACATTCACACACACGCACATTTTATTTCAATAGATAACGCTCGGTATGACTGTCCTGGCTTTCCTCGTGCCTATGGGAGGGGGGTACATCGGTCTGGGACCCAGAGAGCCATGAAGAGGCCAGTGAATCGTTGGAGGGTCCCCATAGCCTCAACCATAGACGTTTTATTTTCCTATTTTCAATTTTGTTTGTATATTCAGCCTGTCCCCGGGGCCCCAAAGCAGTCTCGTTCGGCCTTGCAAAATTTCTCTTAGAGGCTAGAGGGCCTTTCTCCTTCACTAAACCTTGTTGCTACTCTGTAGCTAGTCAATCGATGAAATTGACGATAAACACTAATATAACAATAGATAAAGTTCCGACTGATATACGCTTGTGTCCATGGCATGATAGATTGACTCCCTATTAAGACCAAGTGACTATCAATCATGATTCGAATGTCTGGAACTACATTTTATGTGAATAAATCATTGATGATAATAAGAAATACGAAATACGAAATACGAAAAATGTTATTAAAGAAAGCTCAATAATCAACATTTGTCAATGACAGCATAGACACAACAAAGAATAAATTTTTCACAACAAGCAATGCAATTACAGTATTAATTTATAATGTGTTTCAAGGGGAGTAACTCTAATATATTTCAGCACAAATTGTATATATGCCAATAAGATCAGAAAATATCTTGACATGTAAAATAACAACAAATTCACACATTTGTTCTCAGCAAAAAAACACACTAGTTACGGTACTTAGCTATACTTCTACACACCTCAGTGTATTCGTTACTGAGCATCCATATAAACCGAGAATCAATATTGAGAGTATTCATAATGTTTTTATTAAAACAACTTGATACTATCTCTCCCCTCAAATGAGAATATTTTGGACAGTTTAAAAAGAAAATATATCTCATCTTCTACTGAGCTTGAATTACAGTTCTTACAAGTCCTGTCATTTATGGGAGTTTTTGGTATAGTATATCTACCAATTTCATTTTGAAGTTTATGGCTTCTATTTGTGAACCTTGTCATACTTACTCTATCATTATCACTGTTAACTACAGATAAATATTTTTCAAATTTAAAAACATACTTAGATAATATATATGTTCTCATTTTGTCACTAACTTGTAGTTGCTTAGACCACTGTTTTTCAAATTTACACTGAGGACACTTTCATAACCTTAACAACAAACTATTCTTAAGAGATTTTGGATTGCTATGAAAGTGTGATAAGCCACATTCATTCAATATACCTTTGATACAGCTAAGCCAACTTTTATTTAATAATGTGGTCTTGTCCAGGTAATATGTCAAAATATTACCAAGGTCTGAGAGATATATTAACCGACCGAAGGAGAGGGTAATATGTCTCTCAGACCTGGGTAATATTTTGGCATATTACCTGGACAAGCCACATTAATATCATTATTATACTGAGTATCTAATTGTCCAGGTAATATGCCAAAATATTACTCAGGTAATATGGCAAAATATTACAGTACCAAATATCACTACAGAAACTTACACGAAGTATAAAAATGTTGGTTATTATTTATCATAGTAATATTTTCAGATAAGGCTTCGAATAATAAAGTATCCTTAGGTTTTTCATCATACAACTTAATCCAATACTTAACCATAGCCATAATAATATCAATATATATAACTCACCATACAATGCCAGTTTACATGTTTTTCTGTTTACCTTTAGCAAATATCTACACATGCTAAGGTTTATCTTTTCTATTGGCACTGAAATAAAAAGCTGCTCAAAAATATTTTCACTGCTGTGTTTGTTGCATTTTCTGGTGTCAAATATACCAAGAATTTCAGAAGCATACAGTATAACTTTTTTCACAGTATGATCAACTATATATGTAGAGTTTTCGATATCACAAGGTGTGTTTTTAAATATGTTAATCAATTTAAAGAAAACCTTCTGACCTCTAGCATTAAGGTCAATGAGGGCACGTTTAAAACCCCCATTCAAGTTAAATAGAACACCTAAATATGTATACTGATAAACAGACTCAATACGTTTGTCATTTATATAAAACTTTCTAGATATCACCCGTCCGCTTTTATTAAATATCATCACTTTAGATTTATCATAATTTATTTCAAGCCCCCAATATAAACAGTAGTTATCAACCTTGTTCATACAATTCTGTAAACCTTCTGCTGATTTTGATAAAAGGAGAAAATCATCTGCATACAGTAAACTATTGAACAAACGTGATCCAAGTGATACTGGACAACATGAAGAATCAAATAACTTAGTCATATCATTGAAAAATATTCTAAAAAGGTTCTGGCTAAGATTGTCCCCATGGAACACACCAACACTAGAGGAAAACACATCAGAGAGTGAAATATTATCTAGTCTGACTCTCAACTCAATATTACCATACATGGATTTCAGTACAGATAGATATTTGCCACCCACCTCAGCTTCTACCACTTTGAATAAAAGAGCAGGGTGCAAGACGGAATCAAACGCCTTTCTAAGATCAATAAAACAGGCATATACCATTTTTGACTTGTTTAAATATTTATCCAAAATTGTCTTTAATTTAAAAATATGATATGATGTTCTACAACCTGATCTAAAACCAATTTGTTCGTCTGATGTGATACAATTAAATTGTAAAAACTGTTCAAGCCTGGAATTTAAAATTGAATTATAAAGCTTTGACAGGCAACTAGTAATTGTAATGCTCCTATAGTTGTTAGATTCAGTGAGATCACCTCTTTAATAAATAGGAAAAATATAATCAATGGACCAATTTCTTGGGTAAATACCTGAATCAAGAACTAGATTAAACAATTTTTCTAAGCTGGGCAATAAAACCCATTGACCATGTTTCAACATCTCATTAAGTATACTGTCCATACCATTAGCTTTATTACTCTTTAACTTCAGGCAAGCTTTACTTATTTCATCAACAGAAATATTGCAATCAAGATAAGAATTACCCTCTGGAATTTTACATAGGTTTAAGGCATTCCAGTATTTGTTATTCAAATGGAACTGGCTTTTATTTACAGTATTAAGCTCCTTAAAATGAACTAACCATGATTCTGCATCTATGCCAGTTTTCTTGATCAGTCCCTTTCAGGGTGTTTATAATATCACAAAATGCTTTAGGATTAGACTGCAGGTATTGTTCAATTTATCCATTAAGTCTTTAAAATAATTACGCTATTTTTCCTTCCCAGTCTTGTTGTATGTTTTACTTAAATAAAAACATTTAGTTCTAAGCTCTTTGCTAAATGGGTTAAAAGCAAGTAATCTGCTATAGTGATTAAGGGATTTTTCATATCATGTAGTGATGTATTATACCAAGGTTTATCTTTTTCCTTCTTCCCTGAAACTTTAGCTTTCTTTTGCTTAAGTGCAATATTAGCTGCTTCAGTTATACAAGACGGAAAATCATTTACAGCTACATCTATGCTATCTTGATCTAAACTATAGACACTATGTACAGACTGATCCAGCTTAGATGTGACAGAGGGAAGCTGAAGAGCTTGTTGAAATTTATAAATATAATTATTGTTCCATAAATATTTCAAAGGGGCAGGGCATTTGGAAACTGGGGAAATTTTCATGTTTTCCACAAAATTCACACTTAATAAACAGGATAATTATCTCGTCTCTTTCATTGCATTACATATCAAATAAGAGTAAGATGATCTGCAAAAACGATCTTCCTATCAGTAGTCACCGATAAGCTATCTCACAAATAGTTGTCTCAAATACGCTTAGTTACACTTGGAAATAGATAGTGGTGGTAGGCACTGATCTCGCAGTGATTATGAATGCTTAACAAATTATTATCCACCCAGTAGTCAATGCTTCGGCACTGACATAATTTAATAGATATATGTGTTATTGGAATTTACAGTTTCTAAATAATGAAAGTATAATTATAACTAAGGCTCTCTTCCCTCAGGCATAGATAACCTTAGCCGATTTTGGTGATCCTATTTAGGCTCTTTGGTTTACTTGCTCGCAACACTTTTTAAATAATTTGGCTGTCCATTATTTCGATTTTGAGCGTACCTGATGAAGGTTATCACAAAAACGCGTTGTACGCACTAAATTTGATATCTACGTTTTATTATAATAAATGAAACTTAAGTCATTATAATGTTATAGCTATATGAAAATTTGATTTTTTTCTATACTATCACTAGTGGACTATTACTCTACCCCCTTTTTAGACATACAATGTAGATAACCGTAGTCGATCTTGGTTTTAATTTTAATGATACAACATTTTTAGACATGCAATGTAGATAACCGTAGTCGATCTTGGTTTTAGATTTAAAGATACCCCTCTTTTTAGACAAACAATGTGTTTAACCGTAGTCGATCTTGGTAATAAATTTAAAGATACCCCCTTTTTAGAAAAAAAAAATGTAGATCAGACAACCGTAGTCGATCTTGGTTTTAAATTTAAAGATACCCCCATTTTTAGACATACAATGTGGATAACCGTAGTCAATCTTGGCTATAGATTAAAAGATACCCCCTTTTTAGACATACAATGTATATCAGATAACCGTAGTTGATCTTGGTTTCAAGTTTAAAGATACCCCTTTTTTAGACATACAATGCAGATATTCGCAGTCGATCTTGGTATTAAATTTAAAGATACCCCCCTTTTAGACATACAATGTGGATAACCGCAGTCAATCTTGGCTATATATTAAAAGATACCCCCTTTTTAGACATACAATGCAGATATTCGCAGTCGATCTTGGTATTAAATTTAAAGATACCCCCCTTTTAGACATACAATGTGGATAACCGCAGTCAATCTTGGCTATATATTAAAAGATACCCCCTTTTTAGACATACAATGTACATAATCGTAGTCGATCTTGGTTTTACATTGAAAAATAACCCCCCTTTTTAGACATACAATGTAGATAACCGTAGTCGATCTTAGTTTTAAATTTAAAGATACCCCTCTTTTTAGACATACAATGTAGATAACGGTAGTCGATCGTGGTTTTACATTTAAAGATACCCCCCTTTAGACATACAATGTAGATGAGAGAACCGTAGTCGATCTTGGTTTTAAATTTAAAGATACCCCCCTTTTTAGACATACAATGTAGATAACCGTAGTCAATCTTGGTTTTACATTTAAAGATACCCCCCTTTTTAGACATACAATGTGGATAACCGTAGTCGATCTTGGTTTTATATTTAAAGATACCCCCCTTTTAGACATACAATGTGGATAACCGCAGTCAATCTTGGCTATATATTAAAAGATACCCCCTTTTTAGACATACAATGTACATAATCGTAGTCGATCTTGGCTTTACATTGAAAAATAACCCCCCTTTTTAGACATACAATGTAGATAACCGTAGTCTATCTTAGTTTTACATTTAAAGATACCCCCCTTTAGACATACAATGTAGATGAGAGAACCGCAGTCGATCTTGATTTTAAATATAAAGATACCTCTCTTTTTAGACATTCAATGTATATAATCGTAGTCGATCTTGGTTTTAAATTTAAAGATACCCCTCTTTTTAGACATACAATGTAGATAACCGTAGTCGATCTTAGTTTTAAATTTAAAGATACCCCCTTTTTAGACATACAATGTAGATAACGGTAGTCGATATTGGTTTTACATTTAAAGATACCCCTTTTATAGACATACAATGTAGATAACCGTAGTCGATCGTGGTTTTACATTTAAAGATACTCCCCTTTAGACATACAATGTAGATAACCGTAGTCAATCTTGGTTTTACATTTAAAGATACCCCCCTTTTTAGACATGCAATGTAGATAACGGTAGTCGATATTGGTTTTACATTTAAAGATACCCCCCTTTTTAGACATACAATGTGGATAACCGTAGTCGATCTTGGTTTTAAATTTAAAGATACCCCCTTTTTAGACATACATTGTAGATCAGATAACCGTAATCGATATTAGTTTTACATTTAAAGATACCCCCCTTTTTAAGCATACAATGTAGATAACCGTAGTCGATCTTAATTCTAAATTTAAAGATACCCCCCTTTTTAGACATACAATGTGGATAACCGTAATCGATCTTGGTCTTAAATTTAAAGATACCCCCCTTTTTAGACATACAATGTGGATAACCGTAATCGATCTTGGTCTTAAATTTAAAGATACCCCCCTTTTAAGACATACAATGTGGATAACCGTAATCGATCTTGGTCTTAAATATAAAGATACCCCTCTTTTTAGACATACAATGTAGATAACCGTAGTTGATTCTGGTTTTAAGTTTAAAGATACCCCCCTTTTAAGACATACAATGTAGATAATAGTAGTCGATCTTGGTTTTAAATTTAAAGATACCCCTCTTTTTAGACATATAACATTGATAACCGTAGTCGATATTGGTTTTAAATTTAAAGATACCCCTCTTTTTAGACATACAATGTGGATAACCGTAGTCAATCTTGGCTTTACATTTAAAGATACCCCCTTTTTTAGACATACAATGTAGATGAGAGAACCGTAGTCGATCTTGGTTTTAAATTTAAAGATACCCCCCTTTTTTGACATACAATGTGGATAACCGTAGTCAATCTTGGCTTTACATTTAAAGATACCCCCTTTTTTAGACATACAATGTAGATAACCGTAGTCGATCTTGGTTTTAAATTTAAAGATACCCCCCTTTTTAGACATACAATGTGGATAACCGTAGTCAATCTTGGCTTTACATTTAAAGATACCCCCCTTTTTAGACATACAATGTAGATAACGGTAGTCGATCTTGGTTTTACATTGAAAGATACCCCCTTTTTAGACATACAATGTAGATAACCGTAGTCGATCTTAGTTTTAAATTTAAAGATACCCCCCTTTTTAGACATACAATGTGGATAACGGTAATCGATCTTGGTTTTACATTGAAAGATACCCCTCTTTTTAGACATACAATGTAGATAACCGTAGTCGATCTTAGTTTTACATTTAAAGATACCCCCTTTTTAAGCATACAATGTAGATAACCGTAGTCGATCTTAATTCTAAATTTAAAGATACCCCCCTTTTAAGACATACAATGTAGATAACCGTAGTCGATCTTAGTTTTATATTTAAAGATACCCCCCTTTTAGACATACAATGTAGATAACCGTAGTCAATCTTGGCTTTACATTTAAAGATACCCCCCTTTTTAGACATACAATGTGGATAACCGTAGTCAATCTTGGTCTTAAATTTAAAGATACCCCCCTTTTTAGACATACAATGTGGATAACCGTAATCGATCTTGGTCTTAAATTTAAAGATACCCCCCTTTTTAGACATACAATGTGGATAACCGTAATCGATCTTGGTCTTAAATTTAAAGATACCCCCCTTTTTAGACATACAATGTGGATAACCGTAGTCAATCTTGGTCTTAAATTTAAAGATACCCCCCTTTTTAGACATACAATGTGGATAACCGTAATCTATCTTGGTCTTAAATTTAAAGATACCCCCCTTTTTAGACATACAATGTGGATAACCGTAATCGATCTTGGTCTTAAATTTAAAGATACCCCCCTTTTAGACATACAATGTAGATAACCGTAGTCGATCTTGGTTTTACATTTAAAGATACCCCCTTTTTAGACATACAATGTAGATAACCGTAGTCGATCTTGGTTTTACATTTAAAGATACCCCCCTTTTTAGACATACAATGTAGATAACCGTAGTCAATCTTGGTTTTACATTTAAAGATACCCCCCTTTTTAGACATACAATGTAGATAACCGTAGTCAATCTTGGTTTTACATTTAAAGATACCCCCCTTTTTAGACATACAATGTGGATAACCGTAATCGATCTTGGTCTTAAATATAAAGATACCCCTCTTTTTAGACATACAATGTAGATAACCGTAGTTGATTCTGGTTTTAAGTTTAAAGATACCCCCCTTTTAAGACATACAATGTAGATAATAGTAGTCGATCTTGGCTTTAAATTCAAAGATACTCCCTAGACGATTTGGTATTTCTCGGGAATATTTGCTTGCTAAGGTAGCAATTACTTATCTTTGGTAAAAGACGCAATGAGACCTTTTAAGTTCAAGGAACATTGCATTCCCCAAAACACAAAGTACTCATCTGAGTAACAAGGTTGTTGCATCCAATGGAACAAGAACCTCCTACCTCCTATTTAGTTTGTCTATCTGTGTCTCTATATTTTATCTTTGTCTCTATATTTTATCTTTGTCTCTATATTTTATCTTTGTCTCTATATTTTATCTTTGTCTCTATATTTTATCTTTGTCTCTTTATTCTATCTTTGTTTCTATATTTTATCTTTGTCTCTATATTTGATCTTTGTCTCTATATTTTATCTTTGTCTCTATATTTTATCTTTTCCGGAAATTAGAAATTCTGGTAATGTTAATATATTTAAAAGAAAAATGAAAATATGACCTTATTATTTAGGTTGGAGTGATAGAAAACTAAATATTATTCATAGTAAACTTAGAAATATGTGAAAATCGGTAAGTGCAGATTTACAACTTGTCAATTTAAAGCTTAATCCTGCAGTGTATCCTTATTATCTCCTTGTACGACGAAAATAGAGTAATTTTGGCAAATTAGAGAACTACCTACTCACAATAGAATTGATATAAGCTGGTGGCGACAATCTGACTCCTGCATAAAACATAAATTATCCCTGTTGTTCATTTCTTTATTAGAAGTAAACAACGCTTTAGCTCATGCAACTATCATGCTCACTCCAGTCGAAGTTGCTTTATTTTGTTTTGTTTTGCTTTTCTCTTTAAAAAACATTCCTTCTTCTTCTCTATTCCCTCTGTTTTGAACATCTTATTTTGCCTTTTTTTTTCTTTATATTTTCTTTATTATCATCGTCTAAATATAACATATTGCATAGTTTATCACCATTATGTGCTATCAATTTTTGGTATATTTTTATCAAAGGGAAAGGACTCTAATGTTGTAAAAACTTGTGTATAATCCCATTTGATACTTTTATGCAAATGAAATATGTTTAAGCTACACTTTTGGTTTGGTTTATGGTGTCTAATGCCACTTTCAACAATATTCCAGTTATATCGTGGGGTCAGTTTTATTGGTGGAGGAAACCGGAGTACCCGGAGAAAACCACAGACCTGTCGCAAGTCACTGACAAATATTATCACACATTGTTGTATCGAATAAACCCCGCCATGAACGCGGTTTGTACTCACAACGTTAGTGGTGATATGCATTGATTGCACAAGTATGTGTAAATCCAACTACCACACGATCACGGCCACGACGGCTCCCGCAAACTTTTGTCAATTGTCTGACATTTTATAATATATATAACTATTTTTACTATTAGCCACCGAAGATGACTTTAGTGAAGTTTGCCTTAGTACTCTTCCTGTTTGTAAAGACAGTTACTCCATCTTGTTTCTCACAAAATGCAGTAAACACCATCAGGAACGCAATGACGCCATTGAAAAATATCGAGAAATACCTTGGAAAATGTGACCACGACACTCACCTGAAAGAGCCAATGGGATCAATAGCTTCATGTGTGAAAAATCTCCAGAAGGATTTTGACATTGTAAATCACATATTTCACAGTGAGTAAATTGTATTGTTACAATCGAAATTTACCGTTTCTGATTAATTCAATTTCTAATTCAATCTCTGTCAGGCATAGGCAGGATTTTTTTCGATTTTCAGGTGTTATGTTTAGGTTTTTTGGTTTCTCGCTTCTGCCTTGTATGTCGTCCTTGCCAATTTATTGTATATTAGTTGTGTGTATTTTGCATTCCGTAGTAACTTGGTATTAATGCTGTATACCTAAGAAGGCTTCAGTCATATGTAACACCTGATAAGGAATGAACGCACGACCAATCTAATAATGAAAGACAATTCCACACTTTTATCAAATAATAATAATAATTATGTCTGAAGCTGAAATTTTATAAATAATTGTATTATGCAGTTAAATACATGTGCACAGTTTTCACCAATAGATAACGGTTTAAATTTGTAAATGTTCAACAACTTTTCTTTAACAGACTAGATATTACCCCCTTTCCTCTCTAAAAAGACCACGTACTACCACAAAAATGAATGACACCATCAACATTGACAGTACAGTAACAGAGCCGATATGATTTATTGGTTTTATTGTAAAAGAAAAAAAATATAGCTATTCCACAACGACTGTCGCAGAGTGATGACCAATTGGGCTAGTTCATTAAAAATATATAAAATCAATATTACATATATACTAAATGAAAATACCTACTAGTGTAGTCAGTGACTTACGGCCAGTCGGTGTTTTTTCCGAGTATTCCGGTTTCCTCCACTACTAAAACTGACCACCACGATATAGCTGAAATATTTTTGAAAGTGGCTTTAAACACCATAGCCCTAACCCTACTAGTGCAATATAAAAATAGCAAGACCCGATACACCCAGTGTTACAAATATTCTTTGGTGGGTCAAACTTGATGGGAGAAATCTTCAATTATATTTCTAAAATAGTATTATTTATCGGATCCATTTGACATTTTGCAGTTTTAGCTTCGTATAAAAGGCAAATGTTCAAGGAAAGAAGTATTCATAATAAGACATTTTACGAATGTAATATGTATATTTCATTGCAGAAAGGAAATGGTCAAAATATAATGGACACTGTTATTTCGTTGATACTACACGGAGAACTTTTAACGATGCAGTGGTAAGAAGCATTGCATTTCCTATATAATGTTAAAAAAATTAATAAAAACTAAGGTACTCCTCCTTCAGATATAGGTTACCTTAGCCGATTTCAGCTTTGATGTGTATCTTCTCCTTCAGATATAGGTCACCTTAGACGATTTCGGCTTTGATGTGTATCTTCTCCTTCAGATATAGGTCACCTTAGACGATTTCGGCTTTGATGTGTATCTTCTCCTTCAGATATAGGTCACCTTAGACGATTTCGGCTTTGATGTGTATCTTCTCCTTCAGATATAGGTCACCTTAGACGATTTCGGCTTTGATGTGTATCTTCTCCTTCAGATATAGGTCACCTTAGACGATTTCGGCTTTGATGTTTATGGACTTTGGTTTTCTTGCTTCTAACGACTTTAAAATAATATTTGACTTTCTAATCTTTTGACTTTGTTCTTACCTACATAACGTTATTTCAGAAACTCGTGCGCACAAAATGTTATTAATGTTATATATATTCATTGGTGATGATTCTCTTGTAGTACTGATCTACATCAAAGGACCATTTAGTGATGCACTTGGTGTACATGAACAGATTCAAGCAGTTGGGTGATTTATACTCAGTGAAGTAAATTTAGTGCTTCACTTCCAGTGTATCTGAAATCATCTCGGTTTATTATTGGGGCTTGTGTTTATCAACCTTTGTTTTCTGTCCATTTGTTTAAATAAATAGAATTACAAACACGACCGATACTAGAATCGAATCGAATACAAATATAGCTACATTTAGATTGCTAAACACACACACACAAATGCAAACAAAAGAAAACACACATACACACACACAACAATATAGAAAAAAATTTCCCCCCCCCCCCCACACACACACATACACACCAAAATACACTAAGCAAAACATGCAAAAAAACCAACAACAATGCAAAACATTACATACAAACCATATACCAACCTCCACAAAATATCAGAATCAATGAAAAGAAAGGATTTTCTCTAAGACTTACGTTTTTATTTTAGAACCAATGCAAGATCTTCAATGGGGTCATAGCTAAAGTAGACAATGAGAAAGAAAATTCGTATATCAAGACACTTGCAGCAAAGTCAGGTAAGATTTACTCTCCTATTTTGAATGTTGTGCTGTATTGTTACTTGTTTTATCTTCACTACATCAATTAGAAAAGCCTATATCGCGAATATCGAACTTATCGAAAGAGGAAAGGCTGGAGAATTAATACTAATGAACGATGGAATCTTCGACGTTGGGAATGTGTCTGGACACCTTATCATTTGAGGTAGGTAAGTGGTGTTAGGCTGATGATCAAGTCAATTACTTTAATCATCAGCCATCCTGAACCTTCGTCTGAAAATGGAATCTATCAATTAATTTTAAATTAGTAATTGCGATTTTTCCAATGAGGGTGGTATACAAGGGAACGGCTTTAATATTTATTCCGTAATTATAAATTTAAGTTCTTTACGTTTTTAGGTTGGAGTAGTGGTAGCGATTTTCACACGAACAAAATGTTCAATTCATCTTCGCTTCCATTCGTTTTGTAGAAGGTTCATGCTTTATTTATGTTATGTGTATTTATTGACGTGAAGTTGTGTTCGACACGATTTCCATACTAGATGATGGTCGTGTCGTGTAGCAGTAGCACGACGGGTGGCACTTATGAAGCACCCAAATTCCCTCCCGGTGGTTAATGGGGTTCATGTTGCTTAAACCTTTAAAATAAAATTATGTGTAGTGTTTTGTGGATCTTTGCTTGACTTCTTGTTCTTTTTCGTATGACCTTTGTATTGACTGTCTTCCGAATTAAGGCTCCCGCTTTAAACTTTTCTGCATGATAAAACGATTATTGTAACTGTTTAGTGATTATTTAATGAGAGAGTGGTCATTGTTTAGCGCAGAAGGAACATTTGTTCAGCTATGTCATGGCGTGTACAAGCTATATTCAATGAAATGATGATAATGACGAACAAGCTTTATTAAATCTTGATAGTGTTGGCTTACGTAAACAACAGTCCTCGTGTTAACATGTCGCTCTGACACCCGGGCACATCATCTTGATTTCGAGCCAACAAGTCATTTCCCTTACTTCTTAAAGCCAAGTGCATTTTGGAGAAGCAACTAATATCCATTGTATAGTCTTTGGTTTGACCATACCGGTTCCTGAACCCACGATCTATCACACTAGATATGAACACGCTAACCATTACACCAGTGATGCAAGATATTGATCAATTACAAATTAAATTCATTACAGGAGGTCATCACTGGATTGGCTTGACTTCAAAAGTAAATGATTTTTATTGGGTCCACGATCAAAAGAAACCGGTGTTTGTGAATTTTGCAAGCGGATACCCGGTAAAATCAAGTAAGTATTTTGTTTATTAATGTATCGGTCCCAGAAACATCACACAGTGAGTTGGAGTTACATAAATGAACTAACGGCCAAAAAGATGACATCACAGCACATTACATTTAATCATATAAAAGATGCGCATTCCGACAAAGTCTAGACCATCCCCGTTACGCTATTTCAAATGGCATCAATTTTGACAGCGAGTTCTTGATCATTTGGTGTTGCAAAGTGATGACAATACAACATGGAAATTTAAACGGATGTCTTATCGGTTGTGTCCGAAACAAACAAATAAAAAGGACAAAACACTTGCTAGTCAGACAAAGTTAGAAATACCAATTTGGAGAACAATACAAAAATTACATCAACTTTGGTGGTATTTCACTTTTAACAAATTTCATAAATCCATTTCATCAACTACAAGACCGTTAGAAATAAATCATATTTGTGCATAGAGGGCGTCGTAGTCGTGATTGTATGGTAGTTTGATTTACATCCACCTATGCAGTCAGTGCCTATCATCTCTAAAGTTGTGTGCTCGACTCCCGCTCTTGGCGTGGTGAACTCGATAAAAAATTATGTGATAAAGTTTGTCAGTGACTTGTGGCAGGTCGGTGGTTTTCTCCGTGTACTCCAATTTCCTCCACTAATAAAATTTACCGCCACAATTTAATTAGCAAATTGGTGAAAGTTGTGTGACACACCATAACCCTAACCCTAATCCAATGGCTGTATAAAACAATCGTTCACAATATTGGACTCGAATTCCAACAAAATGAATCGGTTTCTTTTTGTTTAGATTCTTTCCTCTATCACCGATCAGATCTTTACCGGATTTGTCTATATCTATGTGTAACACAGCGGGCGTCTTATTAGAAGTAGCAACTGCTTACGCTAAGCGAGAACCTGGGTTCACTCCCGCTTGTAAGTAGAGTCCGTGTTGCTCATCTTCTTAGTTTTCTGTGCTGTGTTGTACTTTTGCGTTTGTTTGTCGTCGTCCTTGTATTTGTTGTCCAATGCTGCCACTGCCTCTGGATTGTCCATTTTTGATTGCATGGTCGATTGTGAGATATGACATCATAAACATGTTTGTAAGCCGTTCAGAAATCACGCAATACTCTAATTAATCGTACAAAGTTGACAATTGTTGTTCTATGATATCATACGATGACCTTGTATACTATTTAATATTTGGATAATGGTTAATTCTTTAATAGAATGAACAATATCCATAGGACAACTTTCGTGTCACGAAGAATAAATATAGTATGCATAATATGCAAGATTGGAACGTTCTTTGCGATAATACTGTTCGCCCAGTTATATGTGAGGGTTCACAGTTTATTCACATGTAGAAAGCACCTGGTCCATCAAATTAGTTTAACTCCGCCACTGTTATTGAAGTGTTTGTACCTATCCAGGAATGTGAACAGTCATGTGCTAGGTGTGCCAGTTTTACCTCTTTCTACATTTTTTCTATTGAATTGTGGAATTGTTCCCACGGTGTCTTTTTCATTTTAATAGTATATGACATGATACAACAATTATATATTCCTGGTTTTGTGGCATTTAGCAAAGCAAGAATATAACCGTCTTTTATTTAAGTTCTGTTTTACATATATGATATTATCATTGTTGGATTTGTAGCCCTTGTTGTCCAAATGATGCATTATCTGTTTCATTGTATCTTTTTTTCTTTATAGGTTCAACTCCAAACTGTGTTACAATATACCCGAATGGAAACTGGTATAATCTTGCATGCAGCAGTCGATACAAAACAATTTGTGAAAGTAGTGACTGCGGTAAGTAAAATAAAATAACACAATTTGTGATATTTTCCGAGACAATTCTTTAATCTCGAAGAATGTGATTAATATGTAGTTATTTACCGTCAAGAATGAATTATGTAAAATATTGTCCTGACAAAATATGACCCTGTGATGGATGTTTAGAGTTAAGGAGGGGAAGAGAGGTGTGTGTGTGACTTTTAATTTTTCAATAGGCATTCAATCAGCATATATTTGGAAAGTTAAGAAAAAAATAAAGATATAGTTTTGAATTATAGTCCAACAAAAACGTAGATATCTAACATAGTGCGTACGACTCGTCTCTGAAATAACCTTCATCAGATACCCTCATAGTCAAAATATTGGAAAGTCAAATAAAGTCTTTGGGATCAAATAAATAAAAGGCCCTAAACAGGATAACAAAAATATGATAAGGTTAATAAGGTCTGAGGTAGATTAACATAAAATCGACAAATTGAAAATACATTAATTAAACTGGTTCATTTAAGCTTCTGTATTTTCTTTTGGGGGCCGTCATCCATTTCATCAACAATACGACCGTTAGAAATAATGGATTTACAACTACCTATGCACTCAGTGCCTATCACTGAGTTCGAATCTCGATCAGGCGATAATGTGATAAAGTTTGACATTGTCTTGTGGCAGGTCTGTGGTTTTCCCCGGGTACCCCGGTTTCCTCCACCAAGAAAACTGACCACCACGATATAACTGAAGTATTGTTGAAAGTGGCGTTAAACACCATGACTCCTGTATTCCATTTGCTCTTGTAACAGCTCCCAGTTCTCCCAATTTTGGCTTTTTATGATAAAGCCAAATTGCTTCCATGATATGCTTTTATTTCAATTCTTCCTCCTTCGTTGTATGTGCTTTGTAGCAACTTTTTGATTCGACGTTTAATACAAGTTATTTTTTCTTTTTCAGATTACTGAAAGGACGGATCAAGAGAGCATATTTAAAGTGTTACCAATAAAAAAAATAGCATCAACAAACAAAGTATTTAATTATTCATAATACATCATCCCGGTTGAAAGAAGTACAGTTGAATTTCGTTGGCTCGTCGCCGAAGGGTTAGCGGGTTAGGGTTATGGTGTTTAACGCCACTTTCAACAATATTTCAGCTATATCATAGCGATCAGTTGTATTGGTGGAAGAAACCGGAGTACCTGGAGAGAACCACCGACATGTCGCAAGTTGCTGACAAGCTTCATCACATAATGTTTTATCGAATACAGCTCGCCTGAGCGGGGTTCGAACTCACAACGCTAGTGGTGATAGGCACTGATTGCACAGGTAGTTATCAATCCAATTACCATACGATCACGACCACGACAGTCCTTCATCAAAGGTACCTCTAATTTAGTTCGACTTAGACGAGTATTCGAATGAATGATCATGGGAAATTTAGCTCACATTTTGTACCAAATATTAACGTATCATATTCTTACTTCAAGTTTTACAAGAACATGAGAATAAACCATTTGCACATTTCCGGCTTTAATTCTAAAATTTTACGTTTTACATGAGTTATTTCCCTTTAAGTCGGGCAAAAGGATTCTCTTTCATGCATATTTTTCCCATAACTTGTCCAAAATTATAATGATGTAGCAACTTGTGAATTTCCTTTTTACTATAAAAAAAATTTCCTCTGATTTTTTACAAAACTCAAATGGGTTGTCCTGTCCATTGCCCTTGCTAGGCTGGGTGCCATCTACGCACTTCGGCCTTCACCTGAGTAGTCATGCGGAAAAAGAAACCCGTTATATCCAATATGGGCCGCTTCTTTTGTTTCATTAATACTGTATTTTATTCATATTTCAAGGTCTTTCAAGTGTCCCAAGTGTTCACCTGTGGTCTGTCTGATTTGTTATTACTTGGGGTCGGTTCGTTAGTTGTTTTTGTATTGCGAGAATATATTTTAAAAATTCACATACTCGTCAGTTCTGAACATAAATTATGCGAGATCTGAAATACTTGTATCGTGTCTTATATATTGATTTTTAAAACATATTGTTGATATTTTTTTAACAAAGCTTACTATGAAGAGTCATATATACTAATTATAGAGCATAGCAGTGTGGTCACCGTAGCCGAGTGGTTAGATGGAAGCTTTGAAATTCAAAGTAGATTTGAAAAGCACAACAGTGGTTCGATACCCGAAAGTCCCAAAATATACCTAATACTTTTTTAAGCCTACAACAGTAAAAGGTTAAAGTTCATATATTCAGTAGAGCGGCCTGTATCATCGGCCTATATTACCGGCCTGTATGTGATATCATAGGCCGCATTTACAATAGCGTTGCTGGGGGTATTATTGTACAATTACTTTTACCACTTCCTAGACAGCTGGTTTCAATTTTCATCTGTCACACGTAGCGAAACATGGCGGACTTCTCTAAGTGCGGGAAACTAGTCATCTCCATTTATCATTCGGAACACACTTTCAAAGCAAACACACGATGTGACAAATACATTTGCTTGACGTTCAGGTTTGCTAGTTTATCACGTAATATTAATAAGGAGGTCCGAATCGACTTGGGACCTGATCGACTTGGGCGGAACGACTTTGGCCGAAACGAATTGGGGCCGTAGCGACTTGGAGCCGAACTGGCTTGGGGCCGGATTGACCTATTATGTCACCCCACTGGGACACCTTATCCTGATTCCGAACCAACCAGTCTTTGCAGTTTCTCCTTAATGCTTCGTGCTTAGCGGAGAAGCAACAAATACCAATTTAATAGTCTTTGGTTTGACCCGACAGGGCCTCGAACACACGATCTACTGCACACGAGGCGAGCATGCTGACTATTACACTGCCAATGCAGTTCATTGTTTGAAGATATGCATGTTCATTGTTTGAAGATAAGCATCGACAACGCCATATAAATTGTATAAATCATTTTAATATGTCTGGATGCTATCTAAAACCGAAATATGCCTCTAACAATATCTCAGACAGCATATCATGGAAGTCACGATTAGGGATACAAACAGGGGGGATTTATATTTAAATAAAACTCTTAAAATATATATCAGTCTGTAGCACAGGCGATTGTGGAATTTATCCCACCCCCTTTTTCAAATAATAGACACGAGTAGAGAGCGTTGGTACATGGGGGCTGCTGTTACCATAATATTATTCTGGAGATACGGAAACGAACACGTTAAATACAGGAAATGAAGATGAAATATTAGAGAAATTTTATTGAGAATAAATATGTCTACAGAAAGTAAGAAAAAAAGGGGGAGGGGGTAGTTCCATGCAACAATCACCAGTGGTCTTTAGCAATAACTTCATTCAGCTTGGCAAAGGCAATAATTAGTACTCATAGCACAACTGAAAATCCATGAACGGCGGGTCATGGTAATGTTCCTTTATATATCATTTCGCTTAGGAGTTTCAAATTGATTTATTGACTCAAGAAATCCCCGAAAAATCAATAATGAGCTGACGTTAACATGTTCATTTGTTGGCCAATTTGCAGTATCTAGTTTATAACAATGCATTGTCTATATATTTAATGTGGTACTTGATATATACCTTTAATTTAAAAATAGCCCAAGAAAATACAAAACCAAACAGATCATATGCTATGTAAATGTAAAAATAGATGAAATCAAAATGTTGACTTACTTTCGGCTGAGTAACTGCTACCTGTATATTGCATGCAAGAAAAACATGTTCGTCTCTTGAAGCCAATAGTTGTAATTAAAATGTAATATACCTCAAAATCAATATTTGTAGAACTTACATGAACAACCATCGCCGTGTTTCACTGATTTCTAAGAATTTGTATTTTTGTGAATGACTTTTCCTGAAAACAACTGTTCATTGATCTTTATAATAAACACTTGTAGTCGGTGCCTGAATTACATATAGGCTTGCCAGCCTGAAGCCTAGTGCCTCAAAATTTAGAGGGGGCTCCAGTAAATGTGTATACTAATTTTGATACTATCATAGGCTTTTCTTACCTATGATTTCACAGCGCACTGTAGTCTCTAAACAACGCTTCAGTAATTTTCCTTGAAGTCGTGATGGGAGATCGGGAGTGGGGTTACACACAGAGAAGCCTAGGGCCTCTCTTTATCTAAACCCGATACTACTTGTTGTAGTTTTTATTGAAATTATTGAAAGTTTAAACATCGATGGTAATAAAATCCACCAATATCAACAAATCGAACAATCACCTCTGACCTCTAATCATTGTATTGAATATAAAAAAGCCCACTACCTATGACATAGGCAACGTTTACCCAGGTCCTGGTTGTGGATAGCCACAACACATATGGGGGTAGGGGTGGGGGGTTAAATCGATTAATGGGATCCCAGCGTTTCCTCTCTTGATGATTGTATCTTTGATGACAATAATATGTCTAACGACCACTGCTAATTCTGTATTCTGTAATCACCTCCTGCTTAGGAGATCTGTATAACAATGAATTGGAGCTAAATATAATATCCACCATTGAAATCCTCCACCATTAGAATAATATTTACACTCTAAATAATATAGACATGTATATATCTGCGGAATTTCATCAGCAATGTTTACTTCACTATTTTAATGTTAAATCTAAAAATAGAATTATATATTATAGATTTGATACAATTAATCATGGACGAACAGTTCAAAGAAAGGCAACTATAATAAGATTTACTTGTATTGCCGAAATCAATTATATACACAAAGTCATATATTCAAATACACAATAATTAATCATTCATAATAAGTTTCATCAATAAACACATTCTATTTAATAAATTAATACATTTTTGGCAATAAATTTCGCCAAATCAAAGCATTTTACAATAATATAAACTTATTATAGTACATATAAATTTAAGGAGAAAGGTGGGTGGGCATTTTAACCTTTTCACATCAAGCTTTACATCAACAAATTTCACGTATGTATTACTGAACACTTTTCTAAAGGTTTATAAACCCAAATAGACAAAGAGATTTGTATTAACCAATAAAATTGATCTAAACATACCAGTGAGTATTAATTCACCTCAAAGGCATATCATGTACAGGTATAGAAATCAAACAGGTTTTTATAAATATATAAATTTAATTAAGGGAATTAAATACACTTTATCTTCATTTGAATAAAATATTTTGAAAATCAAAATTTAACAATTAATCATGGGCGAACAGTTCAAAGAAAGACAACTATAATAATATTGGTCTATTGATGGTAAATATATAATTTATTTGAAGAGGCTGAGAAACGGGGTGTAGGGCGAGCTTTTAGCGAGTCTTTCTCCCCGTTTCGCGCCGAGTCAAATAAATTATATATCAATAGACCGATATTGTATTTATCCTGCAATCCACGATGTTTTAAAAAATTATTTTAACTCGTAAAAATGCTTTTTATATAATGCATTATATCCCAACGGAAACCTCACTATTTGGCGTAGTAAAATACCAGATTTGTTTTTACCGACAAAAATTCGCAAACAAAGAGTTCTCAAAAGGAAGTGAAATAATTTGATTTAAATGAAGATTTATTGATTAAGATGAAAATCTATATAGAAAATTGATAATTTAGAACCTGAAATATATATATTTAATATGTTTTTCATATATCAATGAAAACACATTCATTTATATCGCATACGTCACACATGTGTATACGACGCTCATAAATGGCACAGATTGTAAACATTACACATCGACGATTCGAGCAAGTTTTAAGTAAACTAGGCAGAGTAGAGAAAACAGAAAGATTAATCATTTATTTCAACAAACTGAACTGATTCACAGAAATGTATTTACCAACGCTGTCAAACAATACAAGGCTCAGTTATGAGGATTTTCCCGGATTTCCGTACACATTCAGTGTGTTGACATGGAGGACTGCCCCGTAAAACATAGAACTAATGTCGCTTGACATATTTGTATTGGCACAATAGGAAGGAACATTTGGATTACTTCGACCCGAAACATCAGAAGTGCTACTGGCTGTAGCATTTGTGCATGTTGAAGTTGTACGAGGTAAGTTGCTGACAACTGATACCAAAGCATTTCTGTATCTGTATTTGTACGTCGTAGAATCCCTGCTGGGCTATGAAACGACGGGGGAGATAGCGCAATTAGTCGCATATGGGGCTACTACATGTTGCTAGTAGCCATTTGAACTCCTCTGTGGTTTTTGCTCTTACGAGACTGTTTTCTAGGTGGTTCCAGTCAATGGCTGTTCTTATGAATAAGGAGTTTCTATACTGTTCAGTGTTGGAATGTTCGACTACTACGGCGCGTGTGTTGTTTCTGACTTGTGAGTTTACAATGTTCGTGGTTTCACAGTCCTGGAATGTTCTAGCTCTGATGTGTCACTTAGGTTTTTGGTGGCTTATATATTCATGAGGAGGAATCGCTGGTATCTGCCCCTCAACCACTTTGTAAAAGAATTTCAGTCGCTGGTGTTTTGTCCTGGTTTGTAACAGTGGTAGATCTAAGTCTCTTAGCATTTTAGTCATGCTTCCTTCTTCTCGTGACTTGTAATCTTTAGTAATGAAACGGGCACCCCTCCGTTGTAGATTTTCCAATTTGTTAATATCATTTTTTATTATACGGGTCCCAGATAATAGCACCGTATTCCATTATTGACCGGACCAGTGCGATGTAGGCTGTTTTTCTACATTCTCTCGGACAGTGTTGTAAATTCCTTCTTAGGAAGCCCAAGGTGGAACTGGCTTTTTTAGTAACATTGTTAATGTGTTCCTTCCATTTACGATCTTCCTGTATGTGTACTTCTAAGTAAGGGTTGGATGGTACCTGTTCGAGTGTATGGCCATCGAGTTTGCATGAACCTTGCATTTTCTTTCTGAGACTTAGTATATAACATTTTGTAGCATTAAATCTCATATCCCAGTTTGTAGCCCATTTTTCTAGGTTTTGTAGATCTTTCTGCAGGGTGTTTTGATCATGTTCGTTGTTTATTTCCCGATAGAGTAGGCAGTCGTTTGCGAAAAGTCATACCTTGGAGGATACTGCATTAAGGAGATCATTAATGTGACAAAGGAAAAGTATGGGCCCTAGCACTGTCCCTTGTTGTACTCCTGATTCCGCTGTAGCTTCATTTGAGAATTCCCCTTCTAGGGTTATGCACATTTTACGTTTTGTTAAGCATGTAGTTAGTCCTCTGATGCCGTAATAATCAGCTTATGTAGGAGTCTGTCACAGGGGACTGTATCAAATGCCTTTGAGAAATCTAGGATGACTATATCCAGTTGTTTCTTTTTGTCGAACGATTGTAGCATATCGTGTATTGTCACTGCTAGTTGGGTTTCACATGAATAACCCGATCTAAAGCCATGGCTTAACAATGTTAGTATGCTATGTTTTTCTATGTGGTTCGTCATGTTTCTACATATAATATGCTCTAGGAGTTTGCATGGTACTGATGTGAGCGAGATTGGTCTATAATTTTCTGCAGTGTTTTTCTCCTTTTTTTGTAGATGCTGGATATATTCGCATTTAGCCAGTCTTTTGGTAAGACTCCAGTATCGATGAAACTCTGGAATTTGATGGCTAGTTATGGTGCTAGCTGTTTTGCACATTGTTTTATTATCCTGTTTGGGATGTTGTCTGGTCCCGATGCTTTAGACGGATTGATCTTTCTTAGTAGTTTTTCCACTCCTTCTGTTTTTATTGTTATCGATGGTATTGTCGATTTGAGGTTTGTGTGGGTTTCTGGCATGTTGTCAATGCTTCCTCTTGTAAATACCGAAGAAAATTGCTTTTTTAATATGTGTGCTTTTTCGCTGCTCTGGCTTACTATAGTAATATGTGTTTGATTAGAATAACCAAAATTTAAAATATCTTTTAAACTGTAGATTTTAAAGTAGAAGTGTAAACGAGAGTTGTGTAGAGAATCAAGGGTGCTAAAAATCGCATTTTAACGGAGTTTTTGGGTGTATATTTTGACAAAGTTTTATGAAATACGGAGGGAATAAGTCTATAAAAGAGGACAGCCTGTGACCGTGGGTTTAAATCCCTGAGGAAAATATACACTCGACGGTCAACCGAAAGATTCCATTGTTCTCCGTAGAGCCGTCATCATCTCCTACACGCACTATTTAGTTCATTATTTTTATTTTTTCACTAAATATATAGCTCTTCTGTCTTTAATAGTGACAAAATTAAGTTTTCATATATCATATAATTGGCTTCTTCGTTGCCTTTACCTTACTAAAAAAGGCAAACAACTTTTTTACAAACTTTTGGCATTTCGGAGATAAGTCAGACTTTTTATCCATTTTACAAAAAATGCATAATATAGCAATAATTTATGAGAGAAATTCTTGTCAGGTTCGTCTAAAGTACACGTGGCTGAGTGAAATATTTTACAGGTAAGGTACCTGACGTACGGATGGCTCTTCTATAAAGTACATCTACTCCCACCCGAAAAATGACAACAAAATAGGACCAAAATACAAAATTTCATCTGAGTGCAGCCTCAGCCAAAACAATAAGAAGCATTATTGTAACATTTTTAGTTAGCACTCCTATTTCTAAATAAAACTCTCGTTTATTTTGCTGTTCAAAAATCTATAGTTTAAAAGATATTTGGATTTTTCGTTATTCTAATCAAAAAATTTTTACTTTAGTTTCCCTTTTTCCTTTAGAGGTGCCACTCCGATATTATCTTGTTTGCGGGATTTTCCATATTTCCAGAATGTGTTGCTGTTGTTATTCTTCATTCCCTCTGTGATGGCATTATTTATTTAGTTCCATTTTTCTTTCCACATTTGTCTTCTGCATTCTTTTTGAAAGAATCTGTAGTTTGACCACTTTTTTGTTCTTTTGGCCTGATTATAGAGGCTTTGTTTTTACTTTAACATTCTCTTCACCATTTTGTTGAACCATGGTAGTTTATTGTTTGATCTTATTTGTTTGGATGGCATGTTTGTATCCATGCTCTGTTGTATACTCTCTTTGAATGTTATCCATAGTTCCTCTGTATTGGGTTGCTTCTTTGTTTTATTGATCTCGTCAGCCAGATGTTCTAGATCTTCTTATATATTTGGGCAATTTGCTTTCCTCCATGTGTAGCTTTTCTTTGGGATGGTTTTTTGGTAGTATGGTTTTGTGCCCATATCTGTTACTATTATGGCATGATCTGATATGCCAGGTATGTTTGTCGAGGATTTTGTTAGGGTTACGTTTGCTGTATATACCAGATCCAGGAGTTTTTTTCTCTTGTGGGTTCCTCATGTATTTGGGTGAGTCCTGCTTGAGCTGTAATTTCAATCAGTGATTTCTGAATTTCTTTATCATTGGCATGTATTTTGCTAGTCAGTCATGTTGTTCCAGTCTATGTCAGGGCAATTGAAATCGCCAGCTAGTATGATATTTTTGTCGTTTTCCATTGTGATGGTATCAAGTGATGTTTGCAATTCGTTTAGGTCATTGATGTTTCTATGTGGCATGTAGAATGCACCTATTAGTAGATCTTTTGCATCTTTTAATTTGATTTTGATCCATTCAATTTCACATTTGGTTATGTACTGGACTTGTTCTGTTACTATGATGTTGTTGTTTACAAGTATAAACACTCCTCCTCCTAGTGATCCTCTATCATTTCTATAGGCTGTACAGTTTGATGGAAATATGTCTGATGACTTGATTGCATCTTTGGTTGGATTTTCTCCAGATTTGATTCCTTTTAACCAGGATTCAGTGCCAATAATATGATGTCAGGTTTTGTATAAACTATAGTTGTTTTTAATTCTGATGTTTTATCTTTAATACTTCTGTAGTTTATTGTAAATATTCTAGAGTTTCTCTTTTTTGAGATATGGTGGTTTGATGTTTGGTTTCAGCCATTTGATCTGTTCATACTCGATTCTTGTGTTTCTTTGGCCTTAAGTGGTTTTGGGCTACTATTTTTCAGTGGGCTGAATTTTGATGTAAATGATTCAGTGAAGCTTGCTGGACTTGTCAAAGATTCATAGTAGCTGATGTCATTTCCTAGCTCGTATGTGTGGTATGTGAAAGACGATACAGTTATGCTGTCACATTTGCAGCAAAGCCATTTTACAGTTGACCTTTGTAGTAGTTCGTAGTCTGCAGTACATAGTTCAATGCGCGATTTATGGTGCCATATGTCACAACAGTCACAACATACCCCATCATTTCCCCATGTGACTGGTCGTTCGCACATACCACAGGGAAAGATACTTCCTTGTCTTGGCCCTGGGTTTAGCTCTATATCACCTGCGAGTAATATTGTGATCAGGATTACTAAAGTGTTCGCTTTGTTCCTTACTGGGAGTTGCATCGGTCTTCGCCCTGATGATGACATCTTCTTATTTAGTATTGATGTTAAATATTGTTGGTATGTCCATGATTTTGCTTAGCCGACGTTTGCATATGTATGATGTAGCAATAAGGATTATCATCAATGTAGGTAAGAACATCTCGAATTTTAGACAGTATAAGCGAGGAGAATCCTCACTGACTGAAATTGATCTTGAGTTTATTCAGTATAGCGAGGGGTATCCTCACTGACTGATGAGTTGCTTCTTGTAGATTTTTCAGTGTAGTAGGGACAATCCCTACTGACTGACCGGGTTGAGTATCCTGTTGAGATGTGGCAGTTTAGCGTAGATGTCCACACTGACTGCCCGTTGTGCTGGTTTGTTTGTTGTTTCAGTGTAGCAAGGAGAATCCCCATTGACTGACCAGGTTCTAGTTTTATTAGTTATTAGTATAGCAGGGAATATCCCTACTGACTGCGTAGTGTTCTTGAACATCTATTGGTAACAATCCTTAATGGCTTGTGTTATTTTCTTCAGCCATACTTTTGAAAGGAGATGTCCTGGTGTATTCCGTCTAAATATAAATTGAAATAGACAGACCTTCGTGTTGTTAATTTGTTGTGGTGGTCTCCCTTTCTGTTTTTTTCTATGCTTTGACAAGGTCAGTGGAAAATACTGGCGAGTGGTTATTTTCCACCTTTGTTGTTCTGATCTTACTATTTAGATTGTAGAATTGCTCTTCAAGTTTCAGATCGTGATCTTTGAATTGGTCAGGGGTTTTATATTTTTTATGTTCATTCCATTCTTTGATTGAGAATATCGGTATTTCTATGAATGTGACCCTGCAGTTTGGGTATTGTTTTACGAGATCATTTATTTTCTGGATGTTGCTGTACGCTGTAGACACTGACTGGTCGTCTTCGGATTCCAAGGATATGTATTTCCTGTGTTTAGATGTAATGTCACAAGTGCCCAACCATACATATAGCCATATATTCCCGATTTTTTTAATCTTGGATTTGAGTTTATTCTGTAGCCAGGAATATCCTTCACTGGTGTTTTCACCGCTTTTGATCCACCATTTTATCTCTCGTTTATGCTTGTCGTCGACTTTCCTTTCAAGGTATTTGCCTTTGCTATCGAAAAATACAACGGGGGTGAAATTTCTTCATCTGACTTTCTCTGGGTACGTTCTACTTGTATATTTGGTAAGTTTGTTTGTCGACATGTGTACTTCCAAAATCCGAAAATGGCTGACAATATTTGAGTGTTGTGCATGTTATGGAGTGGTATAATGGGCCAGATACGCAGCTTAACCTGGTGTATCACCTACATAATTATTGCTGATGTCGTAAGCAATATATTCTGTAATATTCTAGACACAGATGGCTGAAAATGTTTAAGATTTTTCACGATTTAAACAACAATTTTCTCCTTGAAAATTTTAAGTCCATTTACTTCACGCATGCGCTCTCCCCTTTCTATTAGTCTCGGACTATGTGTTGCTGAGGATTTTTGATATTTGCTTCTGTTTTTCCTCACTCATTTTAGAGTAATTATTTATTGATGCTACATTTGTATGCCCTATTTGCATGATAGCTCTCCCCTCCACATTGTTTTCTCTTAATTGTTGAAGCAGATATTTCCTGGCACTGTGATTAGCTAATCTTTTGTTAATGTCTAATTTGCCACTTTCTTTCATTTTTTTCATAAGACCGGCAAGCTTTCTCTCTCCCACTTTTTGCCGGAGAAACCAGATGTTTGTTTTCGAATCTTCCAGCGGACCTAATAAAGCATTTCTGGTCCCTGATTCGTGTAGAGCAACAGCAAGAAATGGTTTCAGCATATATGTTGACGTCACAGATGACACAATTGAAAACAATTTGAACGAAGTTTGTTTCTGCTATTTTTAGTCAACTTGGCAGTTGTATTGGACTTTTTGATATTGCAGGATAAACACAATATGTTTAAATGTCGTTAAATATTAAATTAATTTGCACTCGCTGTGAAACAGGCTAAAAAACGAGTCAACGGCTCACTTTTCTACCTGTTTCTAAAGCTGGTACAAATAAATTATATATTTTGCGACAATATAAGTATATTATATATAAAGGAGGAGAAGCTAGGACGAATATTATGGACTTTATTGCATAAGTGTTGTGATGAGAAAAATATTAGAGTGAGTGATATATTTTTCTGGAATGAACAATATTTACATGATAATGTGCAAATATATTTTCTGAGTCAGATCATACAAAAATGCATTTTGAAAGCTTGAAGCATGCACATTTTCAAACATTGCTCATTTAGTCTGCATTTTGTCCTTTTTTTCTTGCTATTTATAAGCAATGCCATATTAATGTCTAAACATTGTCTTTCAGATTAAACACGGAGTTAATGGCCTAACAGTGTACATGTGATGTTTGAAATAGGTGCAGAGACTAAATGAAAGAAATAATTGCATAAATACCTATGCAGGTTTTGTAAAGATCTGATTAAGCGAAGGAAATGTTTCAAGAACTATCAGTGTTGCATACAGGAGTTATGTGAATCAAAGTTTTAAATGAAATTTCACAAAATAGAAAAATGTAATCCTTATCAACTTGTTGGATTTTCGCAAAAGGAAACACTGTTTTTAAAAAATATGCAACACGATTGGAGGAAGTGACTGCATACAATTATTCCAAAGGTTAAAGCAAATATACATGTAATCTAATTTTGTGGTGTCATAAAGACTTCAGGATATAAATAACTATCTATGAAAGTGACTTCATGTAAATAATAGCAGGAATATGTGTTCTTATTTCAATTTTTCACCTTGAATATACGTTGAAGTAGTTGATGTGAATTAAATAAACATTGATGAAGAAATTTTATAATAAAATACATGTACTAACCTTAGATTGTAATGTTCATGTACACCTCTCAAACCAAACTGTACTGAGTTATTTAGTCATAGTGTATTTAGTAAAGATTGTGGTGTGTGACTACCCAGAACGTTTCTGTTGTAAAGGATGTTAATTTCTTCATCTGTTAAAGGGCATGCCCTCTTTGGTTTATTGCCTTTGCCCTGTTAAAGCTGCTTTTGTTTTGCTTTCAAAGCTTCCCGTGTCAAGTTGAATGATACATCTTTCATTCCTGTGCCAAATGGGGCAATGATTGAGTGCCCATATTGTGTTCGTCGTCGCTTCCTGTCACCACTACTAATGCTACAGCGCAAGGTGCATGGCTCGAAATCACCTCCATATTTTTTCCTCACTGTCAAAAGAAAGTTGGCAGGAGCGTGTCTAATTCATTTGGAGGAATCAAATGAATGTCCCTCTCTTCCTTTTTCAAACGGAAAAGACTTTTCAACAAAGTCCACATCACGCAGTGTCTTTTTTATTGTGTTCTTGCTTTGTTGGCCATCTATGAACTGTTGGATATCATGTTCTGACATATCTATCAAACTTTCATCAAATTCTGGAGGAACTTCATTTTCATCAGATGGTGGACAAGAAGTTTCATCTTGAAAATGACTTATTGATGAAAATATTGCAGTGTCAGTTTGTGTATCAAATAAACTTTGAGTTGTAACAGGCAGAATGATTTCTGTTTGAGATGAAGACATTGGCAAAGACACAATTGAATGTTCTGAATCCAGGAAAAGGTTTTCATGTGCCTCTGGCATGTCAATTTGCATAAGAATTTCATTTAAGTCCTCATCATTCATATCATCAGATGGATACGGTAGTTGTGACCATTCTAATTGAAAGTGTGACACTTCCTTGTTAAAGTCTGACTTTGGTCTGTAAGTTGAGTCGTTTACAAACAGTGCCCTGTAGACGGATTTGTTTAAGATTTTTGTTTTGTTTAGGCTTTTTTTTATCGTAAGACATGTATAAACAAAATTATGGAATTTTTAAATTATTAGTTTCATTTTATTTTCATTTTGTCGGTTTGTATTTAGTAGCGAGAATGAAAACATTTATTAGAAAAAGACGACGGCCGATTATTGACATTGGTTACGGTTCATATTGTACCTCCTTCACAGCAGAGTAGAAACATACACAAAAGTAGTTGCGGAATCAATAGGCGGGGCTTAAAACATTATTTGTAGGTTTACAAATTTATTCGTAGGCTTATAAAGTTTATTCGTATGCTACGAATAAAACAAAAATGTATTCGTATAAAATATTTGTACAGCAAATGTACTGATTGCAGGATAATAAATTTTACTTGTATTGCCGACATCAATTATATACACAAAGTCATACATTCAAATACACAATAATTAAACATTCATAATAAGCTTCATAAATAAACACATTGTATTTAATAAATCAATAATTTTTTGCAATAAATTTCGCCACGCCGCTACGGCCGCCAAAAATACAATGTCTATGGTATTAATGGTATTTTTTTCTTTTCTCGGAACATATCTTAATACTTCAAAACATATAAAGGTCATGAAGGAAAAGAAAAAACACTAGTGATGTATGGCGATCACAAGTAGAACTGGCAGGAAACATCATCGTGCATAGGATGGGAGCTCCCTGAAACGAGAAAAGAAAAATTACGCAGCAAACTATGTACTAATACATACAACATAAAATAAACAATACAATATCACATCAATAAAGCTTAAAATAATCTATAAACTGAGATGTTTGATAATAAAGATAATTTGCTTTCTGAATAACTCTGTTCCAGAAAAAAATTAAGTGGAGTCCATCTTTGGGTGCGTAAAAAGACGGGTCTGGTTTGTTATTGTGTAAAAATGAACGATATGAATTACAAAATAATAGAGATCTTCTGCTGCATAACCTTCTTAACTCGGAATTTACTTTATTAAGTTTTGTCTCTGAAAGTTTAAAATCAACCAAACGAGGTAATAAGGAAGTAAAAATAATCTTGGCACCCTGTCTTGCTTTTAATTTTATGAATCAAATCACCATAATAAGACAAAATAGTATCTACAGATTGAGATGAGGAGACATTATTTGTTCCTACATGTACGATAACGGAATTTATATTGCTTAGATTAATTCTACCATTTGAAACAAAATCAGCTAACCTGGCTATTGTAGCCCCAGGCAATGCTTGCGCTATACATCCATCAATTCCTCTGACATACTTAGGAATAGAAGCGGAGATTATTGTCCCTCTTTTTGCCTTATAACTTTCTACAAAATTAACATTTGAATTGTTTATTTATACGTTCCCCCATTCGTCTACTTATGTCGATTTTATCCTCATAATTAAATCTTAGATCATTTTTTATATCGTCACTTTTCCAATCGCCATACAAATGAATTAATTCACTTGGAATTTCCGAAGAAAAAGCTCAACTCGCTCCACCTCGCCTAAGACTATGAGTTGAAAATTGCTTTGGATGTTTACCTATGCAATTAATGAATTTTCTTAAGGTAGTCTGAAACAAAGGATAAGTAACTGGAACAAGTTTCTTATGTTTCATAAAAACGAATGCAGGGCTATATGTTGGCGCTAGAGTTAGATCAATCATATTGAGGTACACGCGAACAAGACATTACAGAGATCCAGGAATAGCTGCAACTGGAATTGTTTATTTCCTTTCGCCATATTGAATATTTTTTTACCAATTTATATGAAAAATTAGAACATTGTTTTTGCTATCAAATTCAATATTTTCTCTAATCAGTTGTTTTTGAGACAGAAAAGTATTGGTGGAGTGTGGAACTAGATTTGACTTTCTAATTATTAAAATGAAGGCTGTCAAAAACAAACTAAGAATTGTGGCGTTGTAAGCATTATTTAATTCTAAGAACTGATGAAAAGATAATACAATTTCTGGTGTTATGGGACATGTCTGCTTAGGACAATGGGGATTATCTCTAGCTAACCCTTTTAAAACCAATCTCAAATGAAAGGAATCAAATTGTGGATAAGCCATGCCTTAGAATAAATGTAATAATTTGACATCGCTTATAAAATTTTGTATAGATTGGAAAGATTTGAAACTTCTACTCAAAATTTGTGCATATAAGGATACTATTCTTTCAGAGATAGGAAGAGCTATAAAGCAGTAATAAAAACAAAACAGGAAATATGATTCCCATTGAAGCTTTATATTCTTGTACGTTCCAACAGCATAAGCATGAGCAACAGACTTCTTACATTGTAGTTCGAGAATTTCTAATTCTAAAATTAAAATTTACCGGTCGTGAAAAAACATGAAAAACTCCTCCAACACCTCAACCTCATGATCATTACCACCTTCAATACAACTCTTGAAATTTACTGTGTTTTTGTAATAAGAATGCCACCTTGACAAATAATCGGCGGCTCTGTTTTCGACACCAACAATGTGTCTGACCCGGACTTCAAATCCATGAACAGCTGCTAAATAACAGATATCCCTTAAACAGCTCTGCATAAATATATCCTTCGAGAAACCTGTATTTAGAACTGTCACAGAAGTGCATTGTCACAATACATTACAATCTATTTCCCCGTAAAATTTTTACCACACATTTTCAAAGATACTACGATGGTAAGTAATTCTAAACTGTTAATGTGTAAATGCAAATCTTGAATAAAGGATGGAAAAACAGCAGGGAAATATTGATCTGAACTAATAGCACATAAACCTTCTAAGCAAGCATCACACGAAATATGCTTGTCTGGGTTTGACCATTCATTAGTGGAGATCATAGTGATACCATTGTACGCTTGAAGATAAAAATGCCACCACTTAAGATTTTTCATTAACTGTGAAGGTATTTTACAGAAAATCCAATTACCGTTTCTCCTCTTATTACATGGGAATGCCGAACGTAACCAATTTAGTAATTTACTAACAAAAATTCTCCCTGGACGTACACAAGCCGAAATAAAATGGAGTTTACCCAGTAAAGATTGTAATTCTTTTAAAGAAGCCTTTTTTTCCTTCTGAATCAAGATTCGACCAATAATAAAATTTTCAACATTCTCTCCGCTGTAACCTTTGAGGTAAATTTTTCTGAATCAAATAACACTCCCAAAAATATCATCTTAGTAGTCAGTTCTACACTATTTTCCTTCGCCTCTTCGAGACCACAGGAAAGTAATAATTTCTCTAATGTTCTATCAGCTTATATTGTCCTGTCTGGAACTACAGCACCACCAAAACCGTCCAAAGAATTAACTGCCATCAAACTCATATTGAAATACATGAAAACGACAGCTGAGGTTACACGTTGGTAAATTTGTGAGCTAGATCGTAAGCCCATAGGAAGTACTCTGTCTACAAAAATTGCATCTTCCCATTGAAAACCAACTAAGTGCTAATCACCTCGACATAAGGGAATTTGTCTGTAAGCTTATTTTAAGTCTTTTTTGAACATCAAACAATCTTGACCTTTCAGTTTGATGATATCAACCAAGTCATCAACATTGGGGTTGCATATATTAATCTTTTACACAAATAATATTCCTGGGAAATCCCGTCATTGATAGAATTTCCGACCGGGTAACTCAAATCCAATATAACCCGGCGTTCTACTGAATCGTTTTTAATCACTGTATTCAAAGAGGAAATCTTAAAATCACAACAAAATGGATTCTTAAAGAAAGGTCCGATGATAGCAGCATATGTAGCTTCTTTTTTTAAATACTTTTCTATTTCTTTAGAAAAGTCCGTAGCAAATTCAGAACCTACAAATTCACCTTCATATCCCACTGGAGCACCAAATTTTAAAAATTCACAAATAATATTGTCGTGATAATCAACTAATTTTTATCTGAAAAATTGAACATTAATTCCTGATTGTACTGGAATTTTACAACCTAAATAATTGTGTGTACCAGATTTCCTAATTTGTTCATTAATTTTAATCAACTCGTTAAATTGAAAATCATTTACCTTTTCTTGAGCAATTTTTTTAACGTCTATTAATTTCTAGCCAAGGTCGGAATACCATATTGTTTTCTCTTATGAAATATTCTAAATGGTTAATTTCTTATAGCATGCATCAGCAAATCAAGGTTTTTATTTTAATAATTGTGATAAAATTTGTTAATCACATAAGAAGATAGTGCATCAGCAATTTACCGAATAAACTCTAGACATTTTTGTTACACACACAGAAATATGGAACGCTTCACTAATTTGCGCATCATCCTTGCGCAGGAGCCATGCTAATCTTCTCTGTATCGTTCCAATTTTAGTATATGTACTGCCGAAGCGAGTACACTGTAGGATTGACATGAACGACTTATATAGTCAGTCTAATTGTATTGTGGTATCATATGCTTTAGGATATTTACATATTGATCGATAAAAATTCCAACGTAGTGTATACGTTTATTACATTGACTTAACAATAGTTATACTATCTGTATCCTTATAAACTAATGTTATCTAATAACACATGAAAAGGTATTTAATCTGAAACAGAAAATACATGGAATTGCTACATGAAGTAATATTGTAATTTATGCTTACCAGTTAAATTATGTAATGGTTATTTAATGGGTAGAAATGGATTCGAACCCACGCCTCCGAAGAGACTGGTGCCTTTAACCAGCGCCTTAGTTCGCTCGGACACGCTACCGACAATATAGACCGCTCTTAAATATAGATATCATTTATTTCCATCCCATAATAATTTCCAAAATGTTAATTTTAGGCAATATTTACATATTATTACACAATAAACATATATGGAACTTCCGTCTCACATTGTACATTTTGCATATTACTATGCTGTAGAAAGATAACGCATTTTTTTTCTCAAACTGCATAATTAATTTGCTATATATTTGGCCAAAGACTAGCCAGTGTCGGAATATCATATTTTTTTTCTTCTAAAGAATATCCTAAATTCCCCTTTTCAGAAAATTGTTAATTTCTTATAGCATGCATCAGCAAATCAAGGTTTCTATTTTATTAATTGTGATAAAATGTGTTAATCACATAATAACATAGTGCGTGAGTATACAGTCATTTCTGTATAATTTACCGAATAAACTCTAGACATTTTTGCTACACAAACACAACAATATTGAATTCTTCACCAATTTGCGTGTCATCCTTGCGCAGGGGCCATGCTAATCTTTTCTGTATCGTTCTAATTTTAATATCGAGTATACGGTATGATTCAACTGGACGACTTATACATTCAGTCTAATTGTAATGTGGTATCATATGCTTTACGATATTTGCATATTGATCGATGAAAATCCTAACGTAGTGTTTACGTTTATTACATTGACCTAACAATAGTTATACTATCTGTATCCTTATAAACTAATGTTATCTAATAACACATGAAAAGGTATTTAATCTCAAACAGAAAATACATGGAATTGCTACATGAAGTAATATTGTAATTAGGTTAAATTAGGTAATGTTATTTAATGGGTAGAAATGGGAGACGATTTTAAGAACACATTCTGTAATCGGTGGCGTGGCCGAGCGGTCTAAGGCGCTGATTTATGGCATCACTATTGCTGTTGTTGTAGATTACTATTGTTATTGTTGTATGTTAATATTGGCGTTGTTGTATGTTACTATTGCTATTGTTGTATGTTATTATTGATGTTGTTGTATGTTACTATTGATGTTGTTGTATGCCACTATTGATGTTGTTGTATGCTACTATTGATGTTGTTGTAGATTACTATTGTTATTGTTGTATGTTAATATTGCTGTTGTTGTAGATTACTATTGATGTTGTTGTATGCTACTATTGATGTTGTTGTATGTTACTATTGATGTTGGTGTATGCTACTATTGATGTTGTTGTATGTCACTATTGCTGTTGTTGTATGTTACTATTGCTGTTGTTGTATGTCACTATTGCTGTTGTTGTATGTTACTATTGCTGTTGTTGTATGTCACTATTGCTGTTGTTGTATGTTACTATTGATGTTGTTGTATGTTACTATTGATGTTGTTGTATGCTACTATTGATGTTGTTGTATGCTACTATTGATGTTGTTGTATGCTACTATTGATGTTGTTGTATGTTACTATTGATGTTGGTGTATGCTACTATTGATGTTGTGTAGATTACCATTGTTATTGTTGTATGTTACTATTGATGTTGTTGTATGTTACTATTGATGTTGTTGTATGTTACTATTGATGTTGTTGTATGTTACTATTGCTGTTAATGTATGTTACTATTGCTGTTGTTGTATGTTACTATTGGTGTTGTTGTATGTTACTATTGATGTTGTTGTATGTTACTATTGGTGTTGTTGTATGTTATTATTGCTGTTGTTGTATGTTATTATTGGTGTTGTTGTATGTTACTATTGCTGTTGTTGTATGTTACTATTGCTGTTGTTGTATGTCACTATTGTTGTTGTTGAATGTTACTATTGCTGTTGTTGTATGTTATTATTGCTGTTGTTGTATGTTGCTATTGATGTTGAAGGTTACTATTGATGTTGGTGTATGTTATTATTGATGTTGTTGTATGTTATAATTGCTGTTGTTGTATGTCACTATTGCTGTTGTTGAATGTTACTATTGCTGTTGTTGTATGTTATTATTGCTGTTGTTGTATGTTGCTATTGCTGTTGTTGTATGTTATTATTGCTGTTGTTGTATGTTACTATTGCTGTTGTTGTATGTTATAATTGCTGTTGTTGTATATCACTATTGCTGTTGTTGAATGTTACTATTGCTGTTGTTGTATGTTATTATTGCTGTTGTTGTATGTTACCATTGCTGTTGTTGTATGTTATTATTGATGTTGTTGTATGTTATAATTGCTGTTGTTGTATGTCACTATTGCTGTTGTTGAATGTTACTATTGCTGTTGTTGTATGTTATTATTGCTGTTGTTGTATGTTGCTATTGATGTTGAAGGTTACTATTGCTGTTGGTGTATGTTATTATTGATGTTGTTGAATGTTACCATTGCTGTTGTTGTATGTTATTGTTGATGTTGTTGTATGTTATTATTGCTGTTGTTGTATGTCACTATTGCTGTTGTTGAATGTTACTATTGCTGTTGTTGTATTTTATTATTGCTGTTGTTGTATGTTGCTATTGCTGTTGTTGTATGTTATTATTGCTGTTGTTGTATGTTACTATTGCTGTTGTTGTATGTTATAATTGCTGTTGTTTCATGTCATTATTGCTGTTGTTGAATGTTACTATTGCTGTTGTTGTATGTTATTATTGCTGTTGTTGTATGTTACCATTGCTGTTGTTGTATGTTATTATTGATGTTGTTGTATGTTATAATTGCTGTTGTTGTATGTCACTATTGCTGTTGTTGAATGTTACTATTGCTGTTGTTGTATGTTATTATTGCTGTTGTTGTATGTTGCTATTGATGTTGAAGGTTACTATTGCTGTTGGTGTATGTTATTATTGATGTTGTTGAATGTTACCATTGCTGTTGTTGTATGTTATTATTGATGTTGTTGTATGTTATAATTGCTGTTGTTATATGTCACTATTGCTGTTGTTGAATGTTACTATTGCTGTTGTTGTATGTTATTATTGCTGTTGTTGTATGTTGCTATTGCTGTTGTTGTATGTTATTATTGCTGTTGTTGTATGTTACTATTGCTGTTGTTGTATGTTATAATTGCTGTTGTTGTATGTCACTATTGCTGTTGTTGAATGTTACTATTGCTGTTGTTGTATGTTATTATTGCTGTTGTTGTATGTTACCATTGCTGTTGTTGTATGTTATTATTGATGTTGTTGTATGTTATAATTGCTCTTGTTGTATGTCACTATTGCTGTTGTTGAATGTTACTATTGCTGTTGTTGTATGTTATTATTGCTGTTGTTGTATGTTGCTATTGATGTTGTATGTTATTATTGATGTTGTTGTATGTTACTATTGCTGTTGTTGTTTGTTATTGTTGCTGTTGTTGCATGTCACTATTGCTGTTATTGAATGTTACTATTGCTGTTGTTGTATGTTATTATTGATGTTGTTGTATGTTACTATTGATGTTGTATGTTATGATTGATGTTGTTGTATGCTACTATTGCTGTTGTTGTATGTTGCTATTGTTGGTGTATCTTACTGTTGTTGTTGTTGTTTGTTACTATTGTCGTTGTTTTATGTTACTATTGTTGTTGCTGTTTGTTAATATTGCTGTTGTTGTTTATTACTCTTCCTGTTGTTGTTTGTTACTATTCCTTTTGTTAAATTTTATATATGTTATTATTGCTGTTGTTGTATTTTACGATTTATGTTGTTGTGTGTTACTATTGCTTTTGTTGTCTGTTACTATTGCTGTTGTTGAATGTTACTATTGCTGTTGTTGTATGTTATTATTGCTGTTGTTGTATGTTGCTATTGATGTTGAAGGTTACTATTGCTGTTGGTGTATGTTATTATTGATGTTGTTGAATGTTACTATTGCTGTTGTTGTATGTTATTATTGCTGTTGTTGTATGTTACCATTGCTGTTGTTGTATGTTATTATTGATGTTGTTGTATGTTATAATTGCTGTTGTTGTATGTCACTATTGCTGTTGTTGAATGTTACTATTGCTGTTGTTGTATGTTATTATTGCTGTTGTTGTATGTTGCTATTGATGTTGAAGGTTACTATTGCTGTTGGTGTATGTTATTATTGATGTTGTTGAATGTTACCATTGCTGTTGTTGTATGTTATTATTGATGTTGTTGTATGTTATAATTGCTGTTGTTATATGTCACTATTGCTGTTGTTGAATGTTACTATTGCTGTTGTTGTATGTTATTATTGCTGTTGTTGTATGTTGCTATTGCTGTTGTTGTATGTTATTATTGCTGTTGTTGTATGTTACTATTGCTGTTGTTGTATGTTATAATTGCTGTTGTTGTATGTCACTATTGCTGTTGTTGAATGTTACTATTGCTGTTGTTGTATGTTATTATTGCTGTTGTTGTATGTTACCATTGCTGTTGTTGTATGTTATTATTGATGTTGTTGTATGTTATAATTGCTGTTGTTGTATGTCACTATTGCTGTTGTTGAATGTTACTATTGCTGTTGTTGTATGTTATTATTGCTGTTGTTGTATGTTGCTATTGATGTTGTATGTTATTATTGATGTTGTTGTATGTTACTATTGCTGTTGTTGTTTGTTATTGTTGCTGTTGTTGCATGTCACTATTGCTGTTATTGAATGTTACTATTGCTGTTGTTGTATGTTATTATTGATGTTGTTGTATGTTACTATTGATGTTGTATGTTATGATTGATGTTGTTGTATGCTACTATTGCTGTTGTTGTATGTTGCTATTGTTGGTGTATCTTACTGTTGTTGTTGTTGTTTGTTACTATTGTCGTTGTTTTATGTTACTATTGTTGTTGCTGTTTGTTAATATTGCTGTTGTTGTTTATTACTCTTGCTGTTGTTGTTTGTTACTATTCCTTTTGTTAAATTTTATATATGTTATTATTGCTGTTGTTGTATTTTACGATTTATGTTGTTGTGTGTTACTATTGCTTTTGTTGTCTGTTACTATTGCTGTTGTTGAATGTTACTATTGCTGTTGTTGTATGTTATTATTGCTGTTGTTGTATGTTGCTATTGATGTTGAAGGTTACTATTGCTGTTGGTGTATGTTATTATTGATGTTGTTGAATGTTACCATTGCTGTTGTTGTATGTTATTATTGATGTTGTTGTATGTTATTATTGCTGTTGTTGTATGTCACTATTGCTGTTGTTGAATGTTACTATTGCTGTTGTTGTATTTTATTATTGCTGTTGTTGTATGTTGCTATTGCTGTTGTTGTATGTTATTATTGCTGTTGTTGTATGTTACTATTGCTGTTGTTGTATGTTATAATTGCTGTTGTTGTATGTCACTATTGCTGTTGTTGAATGTTACTATTGCTGTTGTTGTATGTTATTATTGCTGTTGTTGTATGTTACCATTGCTGTTGTTGTATGTTATTATTGATGTTGTTGTATGTTATAATTGCTGTTGTTGTATATCACTATTGCTGTTGTTGAATGTTACTATTGCTGTTGTTGTATGTTATTATTGCTGTTGTTGTATGTTGCTATTGATGTTGAAGGTTACTATTGCTGTTGGTGTATGTTATTATTGATGTTGTTGAATGTTACCATTGCTGTTGTTGTATGTTATTATTGATGTTGTTGTATGTTATAATTGCTGTTGTTATATGTCACTATTGCTGTTGTTGAATGTTACTATTGCTGTTGTTGTATGTTATTATTGCTGTTGTTGTATGTTGCTATTGCTGTTGTTGTATGTTATTATTGCTGTTGTTGTATGTTACTATTGCTGTTGTTGTATGTTTTAATTGCTGTTGTTGTATGTCACTATTGCTGTTGTTGAATGTTACTATTGCTGTTGTTGTATGTTATTATTGCTGTTGTTGTATGTTACCATTGCTGTTGTTGTATGTTATTATTGATGTTGTTGTATGTTATAATTGCTGTTGTTGTATGTCACTATTGCTGTTGTTGAATGTTACTATTGCTGTTGTTGTATGTTATTAATGCTGTTGTTGTATGTTGCTATTGATGTTGTATGTTATTATTGATGTTGTTGTATGTTACTATTGCTGTTGTTGTGTGTTATTGTTGCTGTTGTTGCATGTCACTATTGCTGTTATTGAATGTTACTATTGCTGTTGTTGTATGTTATTATTAATGTTGTTGTATGTTACTATTGGTGTTGTATGTTATGATTGATGTTGTTGTATGCTACTATTGCTGTTGTTGTATGTTACTATTGTTGGTGTATCTTACTGTTGTTGTTGTTGTTTGTTACTATTGTCGTTGTTTTATGTTACTATTGTTGTTGCTGTTTGTTAATATTGCTGTTGTTGTTTATTACTCTTGCTGTTGTTGTTTGTTACTATTCCTTTTGTTAAATTTTATATATGTTATTATTGCTGTTGTTGTATGCTACGATTTATGTTGTTGTGTGTTACTATTGCTTTTGTTGTCTGTTACTATTGCTGTTGTTGTATGTTACGATTGTTGTTGTTGTTTGTTACTTTTGCTGTTGTGGCAGATTTCTATTGCTGTTGTCTCATTTTATTAATGCTGTTGTAAGTTGACTATTTATGTTGTTATATAACTGCATCTGTGGTGTAATGGTTAGCGTGCTCGCCTCATATGCGGTAGATCGTGGGTTCGAGCCCCTGTCGGGTCAACACAAAGACTATACAATTTGTATTTTTTGATTCTCCGCTAAGCACGCAGCATTAAGGAGAAAGAGCAAAGACTGGTTGGCTTGGAATCAGGATAATGTGTCCGAGTGGAGCAACATGTCAATCTGTGGACTGTTGTTTCAGTGAGCTAGCACTATACAAATCCAACTCAGAGTGTTGGTCTAGAACAAAGCGGACCTATCATCATCTCATTGAAAATAAACTTGTGCTCACCGTGATATAGCTGACAACTGTCTGAGTTGGCGTTAAGCAAGCAACAATAGCTCACTCACTGTTGTTATTGGTTACTATTAATATTGTTGTATGTTACTATGGTTGTTGTTGTTGGTTGTTATTGATGTTGTTGTATGTTACTATGGTTGTTGTTGTTGGTTGTTATTGATGTTGTTGTATGTTACTGTTGTTGTAGGTTATTTTTTTATCTATGGTTGTTTGTTACTATTGCTGTTGGTGAATGTTATTATTGATGTTGTTGAATGTTACCATTGCTGTTGTTGTATGTTATTATTGATGTTGTTGTATGCTATTATTGCTGTTGTTGTATGTCACTATTGTTGGTGTATCTTACTGTTGTTGTTGTTGTTTGTTACTATTGTCGTTGTTTTATGTTACTATTGTTGTTGCTGTTTGTTAATATTGTTGTTGTTGTTTATTACTCTTGCTGTTGTTGTTTATTACACTTGCTGTTGTTATTTGTTACTATTCCTTTTGTTATATCCTAATATTGCTGTTCTTGTTTTTTACTATTCCTTTTGTTAAATTTTATATATGTTATTATTGCTGTTGTTGTATGTTACTATTTATGTTGTTGTGTGTTACTATTGCTTTTGTTGTCTGTTACTATTGCTGTTGTTGTATGTTACGATTGTTGTTGTTGTTTGTTACTTTTGCTGTTGTGGCAGATTTCTATTGCTGTTGTCTCATTTTATTAATGCTGTTGTTTTATGTTACTGTTGTTGTAAGTTACTATTTATGTTGTTATATAACCGCATCTGTGGTGTAATGGTTAGCGTGCTCGCCTCATATGCGGTAGATCGTGGGTTCGAGCCCCTGTCGGGTCAACACAAAGACTATACAATTTGTACTTTTTGATTCTCCGCTAAGCACGCAGCATTAAGGAGAAAGAGCAAAGACTGGTTGGCTTGGAATCAGGATAATGTGTCCGAGTGGAGCAACATGTCAATCTGTTGACTGTTGTTTCAGTGAGCTAGCACTATAAAAATCCAACTCAGAGTGTTGGTCTAGAACAAAGCGGACCTATCATCATCTCATTGAAAATAAACTTGTGCTCACCATGATATAGCTGACAACTGTCTTGAGTTGGCGTTAAGCAACAATCACTCACTCACTGTTGTTATAGGTTACTATTAGTATTGTTGTATGTTACTATGGTTGTTGTTGTTGGTTGTTATTGATGTTGTTGTATGTTACTATGGTTGTTGTTGTTGGTTGCTATTGATGTTGTTGTATGTTACTGTTGTTGTAGGTTATTTTTTATCTATTGTTGTTTGTTACTATTGCTGTTGGTGTATGTTATTATTGATGTTGTTGAATGTTACCATTGCTGTTGTTGTATGTTATTATTGATGTTGTTGTATGTTATTATTGCTGTTGTTGTATGTCACTATTACTGTTGTTGAATGTTACTATTGTTGTTGTTGTATGTTATTATTGATGTTGTTGTATGTTACTATTGATGTTGTATGTTATTATTGCTGTTGTTGTATGTTACTATTGCTGTTGTTGTATGTTACTATTGCTGTTGTTGTATGTCACTATTGCTGTTATTGAATGTTACTATTGCTGTTGTTGTATGTTATTATTGATGTTTTTGTATCCTACTATTGTTGTTGTTGTATGTTATTATTGATGTTGTTGTATGTCACTATCGCTGTTATTGAATGTTACTATTGCTGTTGTTGTATGTTATTATTGCTGTTGTTGTATGCTACTATTGTTGTTGTTGTATGTTATTATTGATGTTGTTGTATGCTACTATTGTTGTTGTTGTATGCTACTATTGCTGTTGTTGTATGTTATTATTGATGTTGTTGTATGTTACTATTGATGTTGTATGTTATTATTGATGTTGTTGTATGCTACTATTGCTGTTGTTGTATGTTACTATTGTTGGTGTATCTTACTGTTGTTGTTGTTGTTTGTTACTATTGTCGTTGTTTTATGCTACTATTGTTGTTGCTGTTTGTTAATATTGTTGTTGTTGTTTATTACTCTTGCTGTTGTTATTTGTTACTATTCCTTTTGTTAAATTTTATATATGTTATTATTGCTGTTGTTGTATGTTACGATTGATGTTGTTGTGCGTTACTATTGTTTTTGTTGTGTGTTACTATTGCTGTTGTTGTATGTTACGATTGTTGTTGTTGTTTGTTACTTTTGCTGTTGTGGCAGATTTCAATTGATGTTGTCTCATTTTATTAATGCTGTTGTTTTATGCTACTGTTGTTGTAAGTTACTATTTATGTTGTTATATAACCGCATCTGTGATGTAATGGTTAGCGTACTCGCCTCGAATGCGGTAGATCGTGGGTTTGAGCCCCTGTCGGGTCAACACAAAGACTATAAAATTTGTACTTTTTGATTCTCCGCTAAGCACGCAGCATTAAAGAGAAAAAGCAAAGACTGGTTGGCTTGGAATCGGGATAATGTGTCTGAGTGGAGCAACATGTCAATCTGTGGACTGTTGTTTCAGTGAGCTAGCACTATAAAAATCCAACTCAGAGTGTTGTTCTAGAACAAAGTGGACCTTTCATCATCTCATTGAAAATAAACTTGTGCTCGCCATGATATAGCTGACAACTGTCTGAGTTGGCGTTAAGCAACACTCACTCACTCACTGTTGTAATAGGTTACTATTAGTATTGTTGTATGTTACTATGGTTGTTGTTGTTGGTTGTTATTGATGTTGTTGTATGTTACTATTGCTGTTGTTGAAGGTTGTTATTGATGTTTTTGTATGTTACTGTTGTTGTAGGTTATTTTTTCTGTTGTTGTTTGTTATTATTGTTGTTGTTGTAGGTTATTATTGTTGTTGTTGTAGGTTATTATTGTTGTTGTTGTAGGTTATTATTGCTGTTGTTGTAGGTTATTATTGTTGTTGTTGTAGGTTATTATTGCTGTTGTTGTAGGTTATTATTGCTGTTGTTTGTTATTATTGCTGTTGTTGTTTATTATTATTGCTGTTGTTGTTTTAGGTTACTTTTGTTGTTGTAGGCTACCATTGTTGTTATTGTATGTTGTAGGTTGTTGCTGTTGATGATGATATTATTTATTTTGTTGACAATCACTATCAATTCTCATTATTTCGAACTCGGATAATTCATTTTCTTGAATAATATTAAATATGCATATTAAACGCTTATGTTTGGTAAATGTCGAAGTTGGTAATTAATTTGTTCACGCCACGAAAAAGCTGAAATATTGCTAATTTTGGCGTTAAACACAAATCAACCAATCAAGCAATCAATCAATTTACCTTGATAATTCATTCGAATACTCAACTCGAACATAAATGAACGATTCCTTCGACAACACAACGAGGTATTGCAATATTAATAATAATCAAAGACATTTTTTGTTGATGCTGTTTTTATTGATAACACTAAAACTGTTGTCACTTGAGGTCGTCTTTTCAGAAACCTGAAAAAAAGAAATTATTTAATGTTACTGACAGACAACGTGCTTATCCAAACAAACAAAATAAGAAAAACAAATCTTTGTTTTAGAGCAATTAGATTTTATCATAAAAACAATAATATAACATTTGATAATAAACCATTCCATTCAAACGAAATCTATATACTCATACTCTTAAATATGTTTGATTTACAGAAATATTAAAACTCATATTTCTGATCATCGTTATCTTCCAAGGTGATTTGTTTTTTACTGGGATTTGGAATTACAACAGATGATATCATAAGAAATTATGGCGTTGCAATACAATGAAAGTAGAACAATATGAAAGGTAGGAGAAAACACAAAAAGGGGACAGTGATCTCTACGAACAATATTAGATCCCACTGAACTCCAAATTTTTGGACTTCTGAAGCAAAGTTGTATATCAAAGAAACCGCAGTAGCTACTGCCGATTAAAGGTTGCTAGAAGTTGTTATATTTTTTGCTAAAACCTTAATGTCCGTTGAGCATTCTTTTTTATTTTCAAAATTCTTAGCATGAACATATTTCGCATACTAGTCACTGCACATTAGATGGCAGCCCATAAATCATATTTTGTATTTCCATAGAATGTTTGTTGTTGTAATTTTCAAATATATTCTAGTCAACCAAAGAAACGATGCAAGGGTGTGAGGCTCAATATTGCTTACATAGAGAAAAAAAATCGACAAAAATCGTATAATTTAGATTCATATGGGCCTAACAAATAAGACAATATGAACAAAATTTCTCAACATCATTATCAGAACAAATGATGGACAAACATAAATTGTCATGCAGTATAGAGGCTTGCGGAGTTCAATAACGTGTGTGACCACCTCTTGCAGCAACGACAGCTTCGCATCTCCGACGCATAGAAACAATCAATCGTTGGATAAAGGTTTGTGGGGTGTTGTTCCATTCGTGCTCAAGTGCGTCACGCAGCTCCTGTAGCGTTTCCGGTGGATTTTGATGGTGGCAAACACGTCTACCGAGTTCATCCCATAAATGTTGAATTGGTGACAGATCCAAATCCCAGGAGGAACATGGATGTGATTCTGGTTCAGAAAATCTAGACAAACACGAGTCACGTGACATCTTGCATTGTCATGTTGAAGGACGTTATCAAAGTTTCGCTGATGGAGAAAGGGCAGAACGATAGGATCCAGAATATCGTCTCTGTATGTTACGACATTCAATGTTCCTTGAACAATTTTGAGCTGAGTGCAAACATCATGACAAATTCCAGCCCAGACCAAAACACTTCCGCCTCCAAAACGGTCGGACTCATACACACACCGGTCCGTAAAACGTTCTCCACGACTGCGGTACACACGATAACGTCTATCGCTAAAACGAAGTGAAAATCGGGATTCATCACTAAAAAGGATGTGTTGCCAGGTGTGAAGCCTCCAACGACGGCGTGCACGGACCCAGGTTAGTCTCGCGGTCCTATGGCGTTGCTTAAGGATTGGTCCTACCACCGAACGCCTAGCACGGATTCTAGATTCACGTAGTCTTCTGCGAGCAGTCTGACTCGAAATTCGGGCGTTTGCTAGACCAGGTGTTCTACGGACAGTGTCCTCAGCCGTTATCATACGGTTCCGGAGGTGAATAAGGCGTAAATGTCTGTCTTGATGTTGTGACGACAAACGCGGCCTGTCGTTACATGGTCTGTCATTCGTCCTATCTGTTTGTCGAAGACGAATCATTAGCCTTGAAATGGTTATTCTAGACACATCAAAGTGGTCTGTAACGGCCTGGTGAGTCATTCCAGCCTGACCCATGCCCATCCCTCGCTAACGGTCATTTTGATGGAGCCGTGGCATCGACGTTCTTGTGAAAATTCAAATTTTCAGAATGGCAAATTGCTTACTTTAGTTGACAGCACAATTAATTACCGCAGGTGATTTAAATGCCTAATTAGATCATCGCAAACTCGATCATGGGACGGAAAATTGGCTTTCCGGAATTTCTCCGTAACGGAACAGGATGTTATTGTTTGTTTTGTGAGGATAAACGTGTTTCACACAAACATTGACGTAAATGATAATAAACAATTGTTTGGGTTTTAGCAAAAAAATATATTTAAACAAAATCTTTGTATCGTTTCTTTTGTTGACTAGTATAAAATACAGACAGTAAAAACAAAAAATATTACTGCTGGGGAGAATGTTGCTACTATCTAATAAATTTACTTTACTTACAGTCATCACTTTCACAAATCACTCTCTGTCGATTACCACATGCCAAGTTATACCAGTTTCCATTTGGATGCATAGCAACACAATTTGGAGTTGAAGCTACAAAGAAACAATGAAAATAATCTTAAAATTAGAAATGTTGTTTTTATTTTACATCGGTTCATCGTGTTCATGTAAAAGAAATTATGCTAAAATGAAAACCTTGTAAAATAATTAGCTTTGCCAACATCAATCGCTACTTTTAAACTCGCAAATTGAATTTTAACAGTCCTTAATTTAGTTTACCAAGGGACGTGGAATTAAATGAACGGACTTTTGATACACTAATAACAAGATTTAGATCGGAAATTCTTAAAATAATTAAAAAGTATCTACATTGTAATACATAGCAAAAATCTATTTCGATCTAGCTAAAAAAAATGAATTTTCCTCTGAATTGGTATTTCCAACTTTTTTCTGTTATTTTATGATTTGCAAATGAAGTGACTGATATATTAATACAAATTAATACTTACATGATTTTACCGGATATCCACTTGCAAATTTAACGAATAGTGGTTTCTTTTCATCGTGGACCCAATAAAAATCATTTACTGTTGATTTCAAGCCAATCCAGTGAAATCCACCTGTATGATTATATAAACAATTTATCTATATATGATATGAATGATTGTTACGAAATTACAGTTATCGTCTTATTCAGTAAAAAAGTTTGAAAGGAGCAGGTAGAAGCCGTCAAATGAATGTCACACAAAATAATGGGAAAATGAAACAGAGCGAAAAAAAGATATATAAATACTTAAAAAAGACTTTGAAAAAAATGAGCAACGTGAAACCCACTAAAACCGTGGATGAATTTAGTTGCGCGGTAAAGGAAAGTAGCATCCGCTCAACTCGTGACACTTGTGGTATTTTATATGGAAATCGTATGCGTCAATATATACAAATAACGAAAATAAGATATGAACCCCTTACTTCCGTTGTATCGAATCCCGATACCCACATTACATTCCAGGCACATTCCCAAAGGTGGGGATTTCATCATTCAGTAAGTTATATCTTTCCAGGCTCCAACCCCCACCCCCAATAATTCCGATCTTGACTAGGCAAGATATAGCCTTGATAATTATAGTGAAGTAAACACCATGGTACCCGATAATCCTGCTATTTTCAAGATAACTAAGAGTCAATCTTACCTGATTTTATCATATGCTTCTTGATAAAGGCATTTTCCTTCTCATCGTCAATTTTAACTATGACACCATTGAAGTCCTTGCATTGTTTCTATAGCAAAAACGTGAATATTAAAGAAAATTCTTCATTGACTGATATTTTGATGTGCTTTTTTCTATTTTTTTATTTAATTTTTTTTTGTTTCTTGTCAATAATCCAATAAATTAAAATGGGAAAATGGTCCTTAATTTCATCAGTATTAAACAGTTCAATATTTAAACTTGGAGTATACAGGTGTTCTGATCGGTCTTTTTTTTTTCTTTTTTTTATCCCTTGATGAAGATCAGTACTACCAGACTACCGATGAATATACACTTGATATTAATAAAATTTTGTGCGCACAAATTTCTGGAATAACGTTCATCGGGTAATCTCGGCATCAAAAGATTGGACAGCTAAATGATTCTAGAAGTCTTTGGGAGCAATACATCCAAAGGATAGCCAAAATCGGCTAAGGTAACCTATGCCACTTTAAGCAATATTTCAGCTATATTTGGGGAGGTCAGTATTATTAATGAAGGAAACCGGAGTACCCAGTGAAAACCACCGACCTGCCCCAAGTCGCTTACAAACTTTATCACATAATGTTGTATCGAGTACACCTCGCCATTAGCGGGATTCGAACTCACAACGTTAGGTAGTTGTGAATCCAACAACTATACGATGACGACCACGACGACACTTTCCTAAGGAGAAAAACCTCAGTTTTAATAATAATTACAGCATTAATGCATTGTAATATTTCTTACCACTGAATCTTTAAAAGTTCTCGTTGCAGTATCAACGAAATAGCAATGTCCATTATATTTCGCCCATTTTCTTTCTGCAATGAAATATGAATTTGAAGTTCATAAAGTAAAATGACATGAATATTTTTGGGGCATTTCATTCAAATCTAAATACAAAATGTCAATTGTATCCGATAAGGAAAACAATTTCAGGAATACAATTTAGTCCAGTTTAAAACAAAGACATCAACATCGTCCCGCCAAAGATCTTTTGCAACACTGATTTCAATTGAGAAGTGTATTTTAAAACAACAGTTTGAATATGTAAACATATTGTTGACATTTTTATTTATTGTAAATGCAAGAAAAAAAGTTTGAAGATACCAAAAGGGGGGACTTGTTTTTTATCACTAGGCCAAATTGGTCATGCCGGATACTGTCATTACTAAGCTGCTGTCGTTGTGGTGTTGCTATTTGCATTTTTCAATTAATTTGATAAATATTTAAAAGGTTTATGTTTTTGTGTAAATCTGAAATCCAAGGCGTTGCCATCGCATAGGAAAACTAATAAATAAACTTACTACTCCAGGCATTAGGTGAGCATAGCCAATTTTTGCTATCCTGTTTAGGCCCTTTAGTGTTATTGCTTCCAAACACTTTTAAAAGAGTTTGAAGATACCAAAGGGGTAATAAGAATCCGTATATCGAAGAAGAAGAGACAAAGTAATGGCCAAAAGAAAAAATACAAAAGGACAAACAACGATCTACAAAACATACATATAAAACTAATGATCGAGTAGCACGAACCCCACTAAAAACCTGGGGATTTCCTATCGTTTTTTCCATTTTTAGCGTACCTGATGAAGGTTATTCCACAAACGCGTCGTGCGCACTAAATTTGATATCTACGTTTTCATTACAACAAAACAACATACTGTATATAAACAATAAAACAGTCGCAAGGACCTCATCAACATACGTAAAACATCAATGGAACATAAAACAGTAACAGTGTTCTACTCTACATGTGTGAATATACATTTTGTACTTCTAAGCAATTGATTTTATTTTACCAAGAGATTGGAATGAAAAAAGATTTGTTATGTTTCCTTTTCTATGTTCTCATAACAAATGTAAATCCACATAAAACTTTATACCGGCATTACTATCAGTATTGTACTGAATATATATATATATGATAGATTCAGATCGACGTCCAGTCTCTAATCGACGACCACTCCTCAAATCGGCGTCCACTGACGTCATTATTTCATATCACGGTCCAATTTTAGGATATTCTCAAATCGGCGTCCTTTCCAAACTCTCATATCTATAGGCCCGTTTACATGATCAAAGTTTGCCGTCAAAAATAATTGTAATGACAGTTTTTTTTTTTGTGTGTTTTTTTAAGCATTTTCCCATTCTTTAATATTATCAATAGGGGAAGAATCTACTTTGGCGGACCCGGATATTGTAATAATCAAAGCGCATGACCCATAACCTTTCATTTTATTACCATGCGGATATGACAACAAAAGGGATAGGCTTAGGGTTAGGTTTAGGGTTATGGTTAAGGTTAGGTTTAAGGTTAGGTTAAGGTTAGGGTTAGGGTTAAGGTTAGGGTTAAGGTTAGGTTAGGGTTAGGGTTAAGGTTAGGGTTAGGGTTAGGTTAGGTTTAGGGTTAGGGTTAAGGTTAGGGTTAGGGTTAAGGTTAGGCTTAAGGTTAGGTTTAGGGTTAGGGTTAAGGTTAGGGTTAGGGTTAAGGTTAGGGTTAAGGTTAGGTTTAGGGTTAGGGTTAAGGTTAGGCTTAGGGTTAAGGTTAGGGTTAAGGTTAGGTTAGGGTTAAGGTTAGGTTTAGGGTTAGGGTTAAGGCTAGGGTTAGGGTTAAGGTTAGGGTTAAGGTTAGGTTTAGGGTTAGGGTTAAGGTTAGGGTTAGGGTTAAGGTTAGGGTTAAGGTTAGGTTAGGGTTAGGGTTAAGGTTAGGGTTAGGGTTAGGTTAGGTTTAGGGTTAGGGTTAAGGTTAGGGTTAGGGTTAAGGTTAGGGTTAAGGTTAGGGTTAGGGTTAAGGTTAGGTTTAGGGTTAGGGTTAAGGTTAGGGTTAGGGTTAAGGTTAGGGTTAAGGTTAGGGTTAAGGTTAGGTTAGGGTTAGGGTTAAGGTTAGGGTTAAGGTTAGGGTTAGGGTTAAGGTTAGGTTTATGGTTAGGTTTACGGTTAAGGTTGGGGTTAAGGTTAGGGTTAGGGTTAAGGTTGGGGTTAAGGTTAGGGTTAGGGTTAAGGTTAGGGTTAGGGTTACGGTTAGGGTTAAGGTTAGGGTTAGGGGTAAGGTTAGGGTTAGGGTTACGGTGAGGGTTAGGGTTAAGGTTAGGGTTAGGGCTAAGGGTAAGTTAGGGTTATGGTTAGGGTCCGCTAAAGTAGAAGTACTCCTAAGCACAATAGGATTTTATCTACAGTAGCTAGTGACGTAATTGGACGTCGATTTGCTTGCTTGCTTGCTTGCTTGCTTGCTTGCTTGCTTGCTTGCTTGCTTGCTTGCTTGCTTGATTGATTGATTGCTTGATTGCTTGCTTGATTGATTGATTGATTGATTGATTGATTGATTGATTGATTGATTGATTGATTGATTGATTGATTGATTGATTGATTGATTGATTGATTGATTGATTGATGCTTAACGTCCAGCGAGCAATTTTTTAGCTATATTCAGGACGAGAACATTTAAAAATTTAAACGCCACGGGACTCGAAACAAGGAAAGGCGATGGGTAGGGACGGATAATTTTACCAGCGCAACAGGTCTCTTATGGACCATTCATCATGAGCATAATGCTCATAATGAGCTGTTACACTGGGTTCTTTAACGTGCGGAGAGGGTGGCAATCTCTCAACACGGGACCTCGGTTTTATTAACGTCTCATCCGCAGAACGGGTTGGTTATGAATTTATACATCCTGCACAACTGACGGACGCCCCTTCAAGCCGAAAAAGCTCTCGGTCCTATATCTATACCCCGGGGTTCCCGCGGGGTTGACCCCTTTTAGAGGACTAGTGCCTCTAGGGCGGAGAAATCTGGTGCCTATTCTACCCCCGGCACACCCTCTATGAGGGGGGTTGCATCGATTTGAGAAAGTGAAAAACGGTCATATATTTGAGAATTGGATGCCTATTTGAAAATTGGACGTCGATTAGAGACTGGACGTCGATCCGAGTCTTACATGTATAATATAAATAAATTATGAAAAATAAAACAATTACAAAACTTATGAAAAAAAAGATGTAGATATAACTAACTTAGTGCGGACGAGAAAAGTTTGAAGGTGTAAATGGGGTAATCAGATACCCCATATCGATTACGGAGAAATAATACAATATGATCAAAAGAGGACAAACAAAGATCTACAAAACACTACACAGAAAACTAAAGATTGAGCAACCCGGACAATAACCTTCACTAGGTACGCCAATAATCAAAAGATTGGTTTTTGATTTGATTTTTGGTGTTTTAGCGCCACTTTCAGCAATATTTCAGCTATATCATGGCGACCAGTTTTAGTGGTGGAAGAAACCGGAGTACCCGGAGAGAACCACCGACCATGGGCAAGCAACTGGTAAACTTTATCACCCTTTTTTATAATTTACAAAGCTGGCCGCGAACCCACGCCGTATTGGTGATAGACTTGCATGAATTCCTGGGTAATCCAACTACCTAACTCATTTAGACACCCGGGCCCCTCAAAAGATTGGAAAGTCAATTAATTTTAAAACATTTGTTCACAAGTAAATAAAAAAAAGTCTAAAGATGAGAGACAACAATCGACTAAGGTTTCCTATACCTGAGGGAGATTGGCCTTAGTGTTAATAAAGTACATTATTTAGGAACGCTAAATTTCAAATGCATGAAACAAATAAATTTTACTCACTGTGAAATATGTGATTTACTATATCAAAATCCTCTTGTAGTTTTTTCACACATTTATTTATTGATACCATTGGTTCTTTCAGGGAACTGTCTCGGTCACATTTTCCAAGGTATTTCTGAATATTTGTCAATGGTGTCTTTGCGGCGTTGAGAGTGTTCACTGTACTTTGTGAGACACATGATGTAGCCACTGTCTTTACAGACAGGAAGAGTACTAAGGCAAATTGCACTGGAGTCATCTTAGGTGGCTTAAAGTAAAAATATAGTTATATATGGTTTTATATATTATAGAAAGTCAGACAACTGATAAAAGCTTAGCTTAAGAAGAGTTTGATCGAGTAACACGAACCCCACTAAAAAAAACATATTATATTTGCATAAAAGTAACAAATGTGATTGAACACAAGTTATTATATCATCAGTGAAGTCACATCCCTTTTGCAAAAATATAAACAAAAATGATTGCACATAATAGCGATAATTACACAAATAAACTTTGCAATATGATATAATTAGACGATAATAATAAAGAAAATAGAAAAAAAATAAGGTGAAAGAAAATGTCTAAATATCCAAAACAGAAGAAACAGATAAGAAGAAGGAGAACAAACAACATGGACTGGAATGGGTATGCTAGTTACATTAGTTAAAGCTATGGGTGCTTCTAATAAATGAATAAACAGTGCTGAGCAGGGACTATTTCTATGTTTTGTTCAAGAGTCAGATTGTCATCACCAGCTAATTCTATTGCGAGTACGTAATTCTCTAATCAGCTAAGTAAAATTGTTTTATTTTCATTACAAAATGGACCTTCAAAGAAAAAGTGTATACAATCTTCAAAGCCATGATCACGGATGCATACAGGGCTGGGCTTTAAATTGATAAGGTGCAAATCTGCACATAACGAGATGCACATATTTCTATGTCTACTATGAAGAATACTTACTGTTCTGTGTCACTTCAACCGACATAAAAAGGTACGTTTTCAATAATTATTTTGTGTTTTTATATGTTAGAAGAGTTTGAATATACCAAACATTGCCATAATTTCAAATTTCCGGAAAAGATAAAAAAAAAATAGTCAAAAAAAATATGAACAAACACAGATAACTAAAAATGAACAACCGGAAGGATGACCCATGTGTTACGGGAGGTAAGAGGTTCATGTGCAACGTGTTACAACCACTTTGTTACTCAGATGAGTGCATTGTGTTTTGGGTATTGCAATGTTCCTTGAACTTAAAAGGATCAGTAGCGTCTTGTACCCTAAATAAGTAGTTACTATCATGGCGAGAAAATATTACTGAGAAATATCAAATCGTCTACGGTTGCCTGTGTCTAAGGGAGTTAATCTTTAGATTTAAAACCAAGATCGTCTTCTGTTACCTTCGACTCAAGAAGATGGACCATCGTTTAAATAATAATTACATTAGTCATCAACTGTAAATTTTAATGATAAATATAATTATGCAATAAATCATATCAGTGCCGAAATACAAACTAATGGGTTGATGAGAACTCTCGGCCACTAATTGTCGACTAGTGTTAGCCAAATAAATTCTAATTGATATTTAACTATAACATTTTAATGATTTGGTGGTAGAATGTTCATTTTTAAAGTAATTTTGTCGGAAGCATTCTGTAATAAAACAATGATTATATTTATTATCCATTTTTGTCTTTCTCAATGCAATACTAAATAAACGTAAGACAATGTCGAAGGGGCAATCAAAAATTAACAATCTAGAGAAACTGGCCAGATAGGGTACACAAAAAGGAAGACAAGCAAAGCCAAAACACAACGCCAATATACGCAAGCAAATACAAATAACGTAAATAAGACATGAGTCCTCCTTCAAGTAACTAGAGGTAAAGACGAACGGAACAAGCATTTTAACTGAAAAGTAAAATCAAACATAATATTAACAAATTTGAAAAATAAGGTACATGTATGAAATATGTTTACTTACCTTTTGTCTTGGTAAATGCGTAAATGGAAAACAATTCAACCTTTATAAGCAAATACAATGCATGTGTAATTAAAATGAAATACTTCTAGAATCAATACAAGTTGAACTTTGCATCATATACAAATGTCATCACGTTTCACTCATTTCTAGGAACATATATTGTTATCGAAATTGGCAATAGTCCCATTTCACACAAAAATAGACTATATCGAAATCAGGAATACAAACAGAATACAATAAAAAAAAACGAAAAGAAATAATAACTTGAAAATGGGCCATTTATGAACAATTATGCTTTATATACACGTTCAAATTATATTCACTATTGAAATAATGAAATAAACACATAGATATCGAATCATGTGTGCACTACGCGTCTCAGTAATAAACTTCAACATGCACGCTCACAGTAAAAAAAATGAAAACCAAAATAATTCAAGTCTCTGGGAGCAATATAATCAATTTATCCAAGCATGCTGGCCAATACCGGCTAAGGTCATGAAACTTCCCTTTATAGAGAGCTGCTCTTCAAGGCAAGTGTAACTTTATTGTCATTTCATGCAGGAAACGCATACATTTAATATGAACACAACACCAATGGTATAAAAAGCCCCAAAAGTAACTATAGACCAAACAATGTGTCAAGCAAGATAGTTGTGGTCATATTAACCGGTTTAACCTTGCCAGATGTGTGTGCCTGTCCCAACCCTGAATTAGGCTTCTGTCGTCTTCGTTGCAGTATTTAACACGTCCTGTTGCTTGTGCCCCTTTTATTTTTGGCCATTGTATTGTCTTCGATTTATGGATTTTCAGTACTCCTTTGGTACCCTGAAATTTTTCCTTTTCCCTAGTACTCATCTTCCAAAAGGAGATGATAGTTTTAGCTATTCAATGAACAACATGTGAATCAGAGTAGACATGGGAGCCCCCTAAAAAAAATACGTATGGCTCTGGATTAGGTAGTTGAACTCCCACCACCCCCACCCCACCCCCCACCCCACCACCCCCAAATAACATAGTTCTTGGCAAGTGAAAGTGATATATATGTCATAATGATTGATTGATTGATTGATTGAAAATTGCTTAGCGCCAAGTGAACAGTATTCAGCTGATATTCGTTTACGAAAAATAAGAAAAGAAATTATACATCATAATATTATTTGCCTATAGACAGAAATATAGGGTATCATTGGAAACAGAGATTACGATGAATAGTGTCTATTTTTTCTTGCCTTGCAAGTCGACCAAAACAAACACTCCTAATTATAACTTTTGGTCACAAGAAGCAGGGGTGTATGTTACGTGCGAGAAATACATGGATCACTCATTTGGCTACCTCTTTCTATTACTAGCAGACATCGCTTATGGAGGGGTTACAACACACATCAAAGTAACTAGATAATATATGTATGCCCTGGGTTCACTCTGATGTTGTCAATGATACCGCGTCTTATCCTCATCTCGTGTTTAAATATTCCAACTCAAATCTAATATGTACGTTTTAATATTTTGTCGGTTTGTCACTGAAGCTAGATAAAAAGAATTTACATATGTGTTCCTTTGGATACATGTATTCTCAGGATCGTCTTAACAGCATAATAGTCCCCGGGTAATGCAGTGCACTGGGGTCCATGCCTACACAACCACTCACAGGAATAAAACTGTAAATGTCGATAAATTTAAATATATATTTATTGTATTGGTATTTCCAGCAAAATCAGTGTTTAATCATTAAAAAAAACATGCCGTACACAGCATACATATATTAGCATGGGCCATTATGGTCGTGGAGGCCCCGGACAAATGTCTAGCGTGTCCATGCGTTAAGACGGCATTGGGTTTACTGCCGAATATTTTGTTAATGCAAACTAACTATTATCGTAAAGACAATAAAAATGACGCTATGTCAGATTGATGAAGTGGAAAACCATATCTTGGCTTTGAGCTTACTCGATGACAATGAGCAGTGCGCACTAAATTTGATATGTACGTTTATTTACTATTACTGGGCCTATGCCTCTACTGGTGGACTATTTGTCCCCGGGTGTATCATTCGACTCGGCACTGTATGGCTTATTATATATACTTTGTTATCGATATTTACAGTTCCGATGTCATGTAATTATTATTAAAACTAATGTTCTCCTTCACACAGGTATAAGTGCCGGTAGCCGATTTTGGCTGACCTGTCTAGGTCATTGACTCTGCGTGTACATGATGAAGGATATTGCAGAAACGTCGTGGAATCTAAATTTAATATCTACGTTTTTATTACACATACATTGGTTCATTCAATAACCTTATATGGAGTCAATGCGATCTTGAAATATACAAATATCGAAACTGTGTTTTTACAATATGTGCTGACATCTTTTATTTAAATAATAAAAAGAACTTCGAGACTATGCATGGTGACTCGTTGCTGATTGGTCGGTTGAAATATGAACCTTGACATGAGTCTATAACAGAAAAGGGGGGAGGGGCATTTAGATGTTAGTTTATCAACAAACACACCCAACGTACATAGTTTAAATTAGATGGCAACCATTCATAATCTAACTAAATTTACTAAAAATGTTTGGGTAAGAATCAAATGAAGGGTAAGCAATAGCACACTGTCGGATTATTTCCAAAATCCAATAGAAAATTATAATACAAAGAGGTAAAATTGATACCCCCAACACACAAATACATGACTGTTCACTTTCCTGAATTGGTACAGGCACTTTAATAAAAAGTGGCGGGATTAAATATATAGCGCAAAGTGCCGAAGCTTAATGTATCTTTTCCAAAACTTCCGAACTTAGGGATGATTAAAGGAAACCAAATGTATAAATGACTGACGATTTACGAAGATAATTTCATGTAGTATTTTTTTTGCTAGACGTTTTGTTATTATTCTTTTTACAATTAATGCGAACTGTGCTAATTCTTCTGTTGAAAATCCCAAACATAGCATACTTTAACACGAAATCTCCCAAAAGAGCAATATTGCTGATTTGCATGAAAAATATTATGAATAAATATATTATAATGTTGTAGAAAATGTATCAATACAATTGGAAAAAACCTCACATACGTGATTTATGCAGCTACAACAAACGATGGTTCCACTCCGACAATATATTGTACTCTTCTTTTTCGGAAAACATAATATATATATGTAAGGCAACGAGAGACCGAATTATTCTTTCTATAAAATTAACAATTTATTAAAAAAAAGAATATTTATTTGTTGCTATGTTTTTGCTTTTTTATTTTTTGGCTTTGTTTTGTTTTGTTTTGTTTCATAGCTTTTTATTTAAAATAATACTTTTCGTGCCTGTTTTGGAGCAACAGCAGTTATTGTTTATTGTGTTTATCTGCAATTTTTGCCCTTACATATATAATTTATAGTTCATTTCACCGAGGCAGTTTTTAAAGTTCTACGGGAAATTAAACATCTCAAAAGTTTCACAGTGGGAAAATTCGAAGATCGAAGCTAAAGTTTAACAAAAACGAAATCAACTCCGACCATAAATCTGGTTTACTTTCTGAAGCAGACATACAATCTAGTTTGCTTCGAAGAAATGTATTTGTTTATATTAATTAGTAAGATAATGAACAGTTACAATTCATGACTTATCAACAGATTTGTAACAAGAGTAACACGACGGGTGTCGCGAGTGGAGCATGAAGTGATTACTCTTCCTGAGCATCGGTTTTAGTGGGGTTCACACGCTCAATCTTTAATTTTCTGTGTATTGCTTTGTAGACCATTGTAGGTACTTTGTCGTTTTTCGCTTGGCCATTATATTGTATTTCCTTCGGTTTACGGTTTCTCTTTAGGACTTTAGTTCCTTAGTTTCAAGACATGAGCAGATATGATTTGAACAGTCAGGAAAAGTAACATTAAATAAATATAAAATTAACACAACGCCAGTTTCTAAGGTTAACTGAATAACAAGTTTAAATTCGTATCCATCTGTAGGTGTCTCCGTCAAACTATCCAGGTTTGATGCATAGTAATATCTACATCCCATAATAGATACAAAGACATATCATATAATATATATATACAATACAATCTTTAACTGTTTACCCTTTGCTATCACCTGTCTTCATTCCATTTTCATATCATAGAAGTCACGATTAAGGAAAAAAGGGGGGAATTCTATATAAAAAAACTCTTAAAATATATATCAGTCGATTGTGGAATTTACCTCCCTTTTTTTCTTATTATCCACAAGAGTAGAGAGTGCTTGGTATATATAATATATTTGCAGCGGAACCGTAGCACTTATGGTCCTTGGTCAGTTTTCTGATATTTGCGGATCATATCAGAAAACTGACCAAGGACGATAAGGGCTACGGTTCCGCAGCTAATAATATATATACAATACAATCTTTAACTAGTTTAAACATATTTTATTGTCCAAAAACATGACAATAGGATTAGATACAAGTTGTTCAACTTAGAACATCTTCTCCTTTATATAAACAATATACAGATACAGTTGAACATAACAGACATCGCGCACGGTAGTGGGGATACTGCGCTAATTCATTTTAAAATTTCTAATAGACTTTTAATTTTTGTTGAAGTTAGACCTATTATATATCAAAAGCTTCAAAATTTTGCTAACATTAACAATCTTATGCTTAAATAGTTCAAAATCCGATAATTAAAACAAATTTTGGCATAATATTAAGGAAAAATTGTTGAAAATCGCTGCAGACGCGTAACTAAATTGTTGCACATAAACTGAGTAAAATTGCCTAGCAAAAAAAACGAATTGCACACATTTTTTTCTTGTTTCGCAAGCAACGACGAAAATGTCGCCAATTATTTATACGCGTGGGATGATGACGTTACGCTTGTTTCCCATTCAAGATGGCCACCTTCCAGATGAGGATTGAGATGTAGACGCTGCAATTTATCGGAACAATTTGTTGTAGAGTAATGGTAAACTACTCATAAAATATAATTTCTATATATCATAACAGAACAAAAGTAAATATTCACAATGTACATGTAATATAGAACTGAAAAATCGAAAAATCGGGGAAATCAAGATGATTCTGTTCAAAATTTAACGGTTTTACGAATTCTAATGAAAATGTCCCACACCATTACGCGACCATCTCAAGCGTCGTCTTCTTGTATTCCATGCCATATATTTGTTTAATGAACAAGGTTGAATATTTCTACAGAGATATTTAAGATGTGCTTTTCAAAGTATTTTTCTATACCAAAACTGCTTGAATTTCACAGAAAAATCTCATATATGCAACTTATTTGCGGTTTATTAACAAAATGTCCAAACGGGTACTTGGCATAATTTTAATGTTTTCGACGTAATATCTGGGGAAAAAACCGATGATTTTGACGTACAGTTTTGTTTTCGTGGACTAAATTAGTGATCGAACACAATTATTTTTTTAAAACATCTGCCTTTTCTTTACCCTCATAAGACAAGCAATTATTATTTTAGGGATCTTGAAAAGGAGGAATATCGTTCATATTTTATAATCACATCTAATAGTAACATCTCGTCTAGGAATACACACTTCTGACACAGAAAGAATTGCATTGGTAAAATTAATGCATGCTTTGTCAATATCAGGTTCTCTTTTAATTAAAGCATCCCAATCAAATTCCAACATTTTTTGTTTCATTACATTATAGTCCCCTTTTAATAATCCCAGATAAGTCTCTTAAAACTTTTTGAGTTAGTATAACCACTTCTTATTGTTATACAAGTACCATCATGATCACTAATGGATCTGTCAATATATAAAGTATCAGAGTCCACATACTGAATAGAGTCCGTTATCAAAATCGGATCAAGTAATGAAGAGCTACCAGTGCATGAATCAAAATGAGTAGGCTGGTGTATTGCATTGAAAAGTCCATTAATACTAATCATATCATTTATATTTGACGGTAAGCTTAAAATGATTTGTGCAAATCACCCATGCATATCAAATGATTAGATTCTTCCATTGCATTTTTCAACATAGCTTCAAAGACGTCCCCAAAACGATGATGAGACTGTCTCTCAGATCTGTAAATTAAATTTATTAAAATATTTTGTAGCTTGGTTTTTAATTCGAACCACGTACACTCAACAAGTGGGTTCTTTAAATCTACGCGTCTTTTGATATTAATATGAGTTTTATAATACATTATTATGTCACCTCCATCGGAGTTTCAATCTTTTCGCACTGGAATATCGTAACCGGAAAAATGTATATTTGTATCTAATGCCAATTTATCAAGATGTGTCTCTGTACAAAATACAATATCATAATCTTCAATAATATTAGAAATATAATCTACCTTATTACGCAGACTTCTAATGTTGCCGTGAAAAATTGACAAATCTTTAACTGTTTACCCTTCGCTATCACCTGTCTTCATTCCAGTATATAAACAGGCTCCGTGTTGCTCATCTTTTTAATATTCTGTGTTGTGTTTTCTGATTTGTTTGTCTTCGTTTTGTGTCTTGTGACCAAATAACAATATCAATTAACAATTTCAAAACTTTTGTATATTTACAATGACTTTTGACATTGTTCTACATTTGAGGGAGTGAGTGGTAATCGTCTAAAGCCAAGTTCGGCAGCTAAATCATGACGAGATCACGTTATATTCGATAAGATGATAATGATGTCCACTTTGTGTTAGACCAACACCTTTATTTGGATGTTTATATTTCTAGCTCCCTGAAACAACAGTTCACTGATAGACATGTTGCTTCACTTCGGGTACATTAGCCTGATTCCCAGCCAACTAGTCGCTGCTCTTTCTTCTTAATGCTGCGTGCTTAACAGAGAAGCAACAAATGCTAATTTCACAATCTTTGGGCTTACCCGGATGGATTCGACTATGCGACCTACCACACTCGAGGAGCGCACCCTTATCATTGCACCACCAACGAGGTTTATTTTGCTGTTAACAGAAACATAAAGCACAAAAAAATATCACTTTTAAGAGCAGTAGCAAAATTAGCTGTGGAACGGTAGCTCTTGTGGTCATATCTAGATATATTTGTCTTCGACCATAGATCGACGGATTCACCTGTTCTACATTTGCAGAATTCAACTCCAACTGGGGTCGGGCCTTTCGGGTACTATAATCTCATTCGTGAAATAAATACATTGATACCGTTCGGTTCAATAAATAAGTTTCCACAGCTAATTACCTGTGAATATCTATATTTACGTCCTTAAATGTGAGATATCTTTATTGTTCTTAGAAATATAGAATCGACTTCGAACAGAACTTAATTTCGTACACGATAATCCCGAAATTACATGTCGTATTTGGCAGTGTTATCCGAAGTCTATTCGTCATTTTCAAGTTCATTTCGTAATAAAGATGTCGTATCAAAAGACGGAGATAAAACAATATTTGTTATTATTATTATGCAAAACAATTCCTAGATCTATCTCAAAAATGACTTTTGAAATTGCTACTTTATATTGTTACAGTGTTTAAAGATGGTGAATGAATATGCTTGTGTATTTCATTTTACTACAAAAATACATTTATAAATGTCAATAAATATTTCTGATAATATCCTCCGCTAGATATGTAGCATCAAGAGAACAACATTTTCTTAGGAGAGGTCATTAGTGGCTTATCTCATGACAGCATTTCTATCCCCATCATCGCCACTTTTACTTGTGACAACCAACGATTTGTCCAAGTGCCACCCGTTTCTTGCTGATGCATACAAAGTTTGCAGATACAATATCAGAAGCCATAATCCGAAGAAGGACAGACAATACAACGACCGACAGAAAATTTATTAAAAGGCAAACAATGGTCGACACAACACTAAGCGGAAAATTAGAGAATGAGCAACACAAGCCCACAATAAAAACGGGTAGTATACTCTGGCTAACAATTCTTCCTCCACTAGAACTCTCGACACGAACATCCTTTTACATAGAAAATTCGTGGATGAGATATCAATATAAGTAAATCAATACAGAGAGAGGGTCGTCGTGATCGTGATCGTATGGTAGTTGGATTTACAATTATCTATGAAATCAGTGCCAATCACCACTAACGTGGTGAGTTCGAACCCCGCTCAGACGAGGTACAATAATATGTGATAAAGTCTGTCAGTGACTTGCGACAGGTCTGTAGTTTTCTCCGGATCCTCCGAATTCCTCTACCGATAAAACTGACTGCCACGGTATAGCTGAAATATTGTTGAAAGTGGCGTTAAACACCATCAAACAAGCAAACAATACAGAGAGCAAACACAATATATATGAGAGTTGAGACGAAAGTCGCTTTATACGTGGTGATTGTAGAGGACATCACAATACGGAACTAAGAACGCAATGGTGTTATTTGGACATCATGAACAACACGAATCTCTCTAAGAAATCAGGAGTGAACGCAGGTGCTCCGGAAGAGTATATAAAATAGTTCCTGTTCCACTAGTGGCACCTGTCGTGTTACACTGGGTAATGTGTGGAGAGAAGTCATCACTGAGGAAAGGACGGAATTGCAATTAAGGCAAACGAAACATACCTCTGGTCATTTGTGGCACATATATTCTGCAAAAATTAACCAAATAATGGTGGCGGCCATAAATCTTTCTGCATTGTTGGTCATGACCTTAGCCACTACAAATTCTTGCTCAGTTTGTTTGCTTGTTTGCTTGATGGTGTTTAACGCCACTTTCAACAATATTTCAGTTATACCGTGGCGGTTAGTTGTATTGGTGGAGGAAACCGGAGGACCCGGAGAAAACCACCGACCTGTCGCAAGTCACTGACAAACTTTATCACATATTGTTGTACACTTCGCCCTTATAGAGATTCGAACTCACAATATCAGTGGTGATAGGCACTGATTGCATAGGTAGTTGTAAATCCAACTAACATAGGATCACGACCACGACAGCCCCTTGGCTCAGTAACTTCCTTGTTAGCAGCAACACTCTATCAAGGAAATCATGATAGGAACCACAAGAAAACTTTAAAGTTGGAAGATACATAATGGGCAATCAGAAACCGTAAATCAAAGGACAGACATTTCAATGACTGTTTTCTAAAAAACACTACACATAAAACTATAGATTGACCAAGATGAAAGAGGAATGAATGGGATTGTCATGAACTTAAAATGGCACATATCCGTGCTCATTTGTGACACAGTTATTCCGTAATTGCTAAACAAGTCATGGTGGCTACTGTAATACTTTCTACTTGATGGCGTGATGACTTCAACTTAACTACCAGGTACCCTTTGCTCAGTGGTGTCCTTGTTATATTTGATTTGATTTGATTTATTGTGCTTAACGCCACTTTTATCAATATTTCAGTTATATCATGGTGACCAGTTTTAGTGGTGGAAGAAGGCAAAGTGCCCGTAGAGACCACCGACCATGAGCAAGCAACTGGTAAGCTTTATCACTTGCGGCTCCGAGTCGAGTGCACCCTTTTGGTTAATTTACAAAGATAGGCGCGAACCCATACCGTATTAGTGATAGGCTTGTATGAGTTGTTAGGTATTCCAACTACCTAACTCATTGAGCCACCCGGGTCATAGGTTTCATTGTTAGCAGGAATCATCTATCATGGAAATCATGATAGGAACAACTAGCTCTGGAATATCGTATTCACTGTCCTGATCTTTATTTGAAAACAAACGTTCGAGAATAATCAGGGAGCCACAAAAATGGACAATCCAGCGAAGATTCTTCTCTTCATGAATAACGGTGACATAATGCTCATTTGACGCTTAACAATGAAACAATCACCAAAAATGTAGGTTTGGGTTCTTAAAACTAGTTTAACCCCACCACTTTTTATTGATATGCCTGTACCAAGCCGAGAAAGTGGGCGGTCATGTATTTGTGCTTTTTCCTACGATATTGCAATAGGATTTTGGAACTGTTTCGACATTGTGGTAACTTTTGTTTTTCTATTACATTTTGAAACAGTTCCGACATTGTGGTAATGTTTGTTTTTCTATGATATATTTTGGAACGGTTCCGACATTCTGGTAATTTGTTGCTTCTAATTTTATCAATAAACACCAGTATGATCATATGTATTTATTCATATAATGTCTCATTCATCGTCGTCTACGAATCATCATGGATACATACTTCAGTGAGTAGTAATATCCTTTCCAGCTCTTCCAATTTACACCATTAGCATACGAGGAGTGGTGTCCGTCAAGATATAGTCCGTTCAGATTCGATGAATGACAGCTTCCATACCACCATGCTCCCTTATATAACACTGCACAATTGTACCCAGAAGAATCATTGTCTTTATCTTTAGTTGAAAAAGCCCTTCCACTATGGTATCCTAAGTTGTCGCCTGTAACATAAAACAAGGGTTAGGGTTATGGTGTTTAACGCCACTTACAATATTTCAGTTATATCATGGTGGTCAGTTTTATTGGTGGGGGAAACCAGAGTACCCGGAAAAAGCTACCGACCTGCCACAAGCCACTGACAAACATTATCACATAATGTTGTATCGAGTACACCTCGCCTGAATGGGATTCGAACTCACAACGTTATTGGTGATAAGCACTGATTGCATAGGTAGTTGTAAATCCAACTATCATACGATTACAAACACGACAGCCCTGTAACATAAAACAAATCCTATCGAAAACATATCCTGCAATGTACTTTTTCTGCTTTATCTATAATTACCGGGGTATTTGTATTTCTTTACTCATACTGTTGCCCAACACGATTTCCATATCCCATGATGTTCCTGTCGCTTAACAATAACACGACGGGTGTCACTAGTGGAGCAGGAACTGCCTACCCTTCCGGAACACACGAGTTCATCCCCGATTTGTTGTGGGGTTCGTGTTGTGCAGTCTCTAGTTGTCTATGTAGTGGTTCCTAGATCATTGCTTGTTCTCTTGTTCTTTTTCTTTTGACCACAACACTGTCTGTCCTTCGACGATTTACAGCTTCTGATTACCCCTGTGATATTTTCAAACTTTTCTCAATAAAATTGGTATTTGCTGCTTCTTCGATACCACAAAGTAAAGCGAAAGACTGGTTGACTCTGAGGTCAATGTGTACGTGTGCAGCAACATGTCTACCAATAGAGAGTTTTTTCAGTGGATTAACATTTTTAAAATTCAACTAAGCATGTTAGTCTAGTACAAAGCATACATCATCAGCATCTCATCAAACAACAACTGACTTACGCCATGTTGGTGATAAAAATTACTCAGTTGGCGTTAAAGGAAAATTATTTGAATGACTGATATTTTGCTAAAATAGTGGGTCCTACCATATCTAATTCACCCGAACTAACACAGACCTATATGACACATGTGAATGTGGTAGCTGATTTTGGAATTAAGCAAAAACCCCCAAGATCACCACGAATTAATTGAGTCATTAATTTTATAGCGCCTTATATTTCACAGGTTCAAATTGTTGCGTATTTCGGTATTTCGGTGGTTCGCTCAAAAATGCAACAAAAATAAAGAAGTTAAATTATTTATTCTAATAAAATCACAATGGACATTCATTTTTATCATGTTTGCAAACAGACAGAACCCAAATAATTGTTCGATATTTTATATCGTGTGTGTGCGTGTGTGTGTGTGTGTGGGTGGGTGTGTGCCAAAGCCTTCGACAATCAGAAATGTATGTATAATGTGTTTGTACTGTTTTTTTTTGCTTGTTTTTTTGTTTGTTTGTTAGCTGTTTAACACTGACCGTCTTTATAATCTGACAGCTTGTCAGACTTGAGTTTTTCACGTGCGGTACATAACTGTCGTCATAACGTCTATTCGGAACAATATATCTTTCGTATATAAATCTAATATTCAATGTTATACATTACCAGCATTTCCTCGGTAGCCATCAACTAAAAGTTTATATTTTGAGGAGGCGTCACCAAGCATGAATGTTGAATACTTTGCATAGCGGGAATTGCGTACAAAGTCTTGCATATATATCATTAATTCATATGTACCCTGAGCACTTAGAATGTGAATTTTGAAATTGCCTGAAATAAAAAGAAAAACATTGAATTTCCAACGTGATATGTCATGGTCTTTTTATATATTCAATGGACAGAGGTAAGAAATGATTGTTGGTGTTGTTTATATTGATGGCATTGTTGACCATCACTGTTTAAGCTTAAACAGTAGCGGTCATAGATTACTAAAACAGAGCCCCACAATCTGTAAATAATAAGAAAACCCCATATACACATGGCTATTAGTTTACCCTAAATCTATTATACTGAGTGGCTTGCAGGGGCGTAGCTACACCAAAATCAAGTGTACTCAAATCTGTTTAAAAGTTTGGTGGAGGGTCACGACCCTCCCCCACCTCGCAGAGGTGGCCTTACGGCTCTGGGGTAAATGGTGCAAAATCCTGCATTCTTGCAATTTCCTGGCACTAAAAATTATCCCACGGAAACCCAATTTTCATGAGCAACAAGTCAACTTTTGAACATAAATTTTGAGAAATAAAATATTAAGTAGAGCAATATAATACAAATATGTAGTCGACTTAGAAATTTTATTTTGTCAAATGTGTAGTGGATTAAGTTTGATTTGGAATCGAATACAATTAACATATGGGCCAAAGAATCTAGTAGACACTATCTTGAGTTTTTGAATATTTCATCCAAGTGTGTTCAAGAAACCATTTAGTCTTTGCTCTCCTTGTAGAATTCGAGATTCCCCTGAAAAAAATATTAGCTAGTCTTCACTATTTTTACGCAAATTTTACTTCAAAGGAACATTTCTCGAATAGAAATAATTTATACTCTCTGTCAATGGTATGATAATGTATAAACATGATAAACTGTAATCGCAATCAATTCGAAACGATGTCGATGTGCACCGGCTGTACAGACTGGAAAATGCAAATTACATCCGCGTTAAACCAATACTTTTTTTCTTATTCCGGTTCGTTCCATATGATACGTATCCAGGTTACCAGAAGATTTTAAAAGTTTACTAAAAGTAAAATAATATCAATATGCTTCCAATAACGTTAACAATCCCATGTGCTATTTGTTTTTGGGTGTGCGTTGTGGTTTTCCTTTAAAAAGAAATACGAATAGTGTGTTTGTTCAAATCCCCCACCCCAAACTACATTCCTAAAACACGTGCACGACCATCGATCGGCATTGCACTTATATAACACGCACCGTTCTATGCCGATTCCGTAAATGATAAGCGTAGTTTCCGGAATTGAATATAGGTACATTAAGTAATTATTAACATGTTTGATTTTGCTTGAATTTGATTTAGTTTATTAATTTAGTTTTATTCTACCTTATGTCCTAGATTTACCATGTTTTCATTTTTGTCAAAATTTTCAATGTGTACGCAACTGCGTTTTTGCGTACGGGTTGCTACGCGCCTGGCTTGGGTCCATAGAACTAGTTTAAACCCACCACTTTATTTAAGTGTATATTACCAGCCAGAAAATTGAGGAGTCATGCATACATGTAGGGGTATTGATTTTGTCTCTGTTTCTGTGATTTTCTGATTGGATTTTGGAGCTGTTCCGACAGCGTGGTATTGTATATGTTGTTCATTTTACTACACTTACCCAACCAAAATTCCCTTCTCAAATTTCCAAAACCATCCTCATAATGTTGCCAATTTCTGTAAAAATTAGTGGTGCCATCCATTCGACGCTGAATCATCTAAAAAACATCAATTATAATGGGTAGCTAAGGCTGTGGTATTTACACAACTTCCGACAATATTTCAGTTATATCGTGGCGGTCGGTTTTTTTGGTGGAAGAAACCAGAGGACCCGGAGAAAATCACCGACCTGTCGCAAGTCACTGACAAACTTTATCACATAATGTTGAATACCTCGCCCTGATCGAGATTCGAACTCACGACATCAGTGTTGATAGATACTGATTGCATAGGTAGTTGTAAATCCAACTACCATACGATCACGGCCACGACTGCCCCTGTAAGAGATAGAGACTGGTCTAATGCATGATTGCGTGTTAATTAAAGCCCCCCCCCCCCTCTTTTTTATGTCTTTAATTTTTCAAAGCTCAAGATTGTGCGTGTTACTAAACATGACGGCAACTTCAACCTGAAATTCTGGTTTTTGCTTTCTCTTAATTTATTTGTCATCAGTGTTGCTGCTTGATGAATAACCCCACCAAATTCCAGGAATGAGCTCACGTGCATGTACTTGCGAAGAGTAAAGAATAAAAGGGTAACATATATTTATGTTAAAAATTTTATCAAACATCCACACAACTGATTAGAAATTTCTAATGAATCTAAAAATAAAACTTAAAATTTTAATTATTGATTATTAATTGAAATGTCCATGCCACTTAATCAAATGTTGATAATTGTCAACCAAGAATAGCCCATGTAAACCTTTCTGCTTTTTTCCAATGGGGTCTTTTACAAATAATAGCTTAAGTGGGTATGTAATGATCAATCATCAAGGATCGGGAATGTGTTCTGTCTATATTTCTGTGTTATACTCACAGTCCATCTTCCACCATTCGTGTTCATGTCACAATAAACATTAAAACCTTTTGCTGAACCTTTAGGGTAGATTTTATATACACCACTTCTTCGTGAATAAATATCATCACAATCCGAAGGTCTCCGTGCTATTAAAGAAAAACGCCATGGTCTTAACAAGTTAGCGTGAAAATTTAAATGACAATAAATAAAAGACATTTATGTTAATGAATGTTAAAAATAGCATATCGTAAGGTAGAATTTGGTCATTGAAGGTACATGTAGCACCAAATAATGGGGATCGCCATTTCTCCTAGCTCTTCAATGTGAGGAGACAAAAGGCATAATCCATTCTCGTATTATACCTGCAATTAAAGCTCTTCCGAAAGAGCCGTGATGTCATGCAATCGGTATCGTAATTATAGCAGCATTGCTCAGTTGCAATTTTATCATTAAATATTATGTAAATCGTAAAATAACGTAGTATATTTATCTTTTGATATTTAAAAAATCATTATGACTTCATGTCAAGCATTTTATTGCACTAACGAAAAGGGAAAGTGTGAGAAGATTTTTTTTGTAATTACTGATCAGGACTACCCTAGTTAACCACAGCAGTGACCACGAAACACACGGGTAAGTACGATAGCATTGGCAACAAAAACGAAAACAGCATGTGTACGCATAAAACGAGTTAAAAGTGACAGTTATTTATGCCACGGCCAATCATGTAAAACATGGAAATATACGTAGATACCCCCCCCCCCCCCCCCCCCCCCCCCCCCCCCCCCCCACACACACACACACACTACAAACAAACTCATTTGTTTTATGAAAATATAACATGGGATGGGAATATTAAGAGAAAAAATTAGGATGATATACAAATTCTCAACATTGCATTGCAGTTGATCTGATATTAAAACATAACCAAAAGGGCTCGATGTTGGGAAGAGTCAAAATTTATTTATTTATTCAACTAACATGATCTGTCTCCGTGACGTCACATGAAGAGGTGTCATGGCCGCTTACACTACGGCAGGAAATTCCGAATATTCATATTTCTAATTGGGTATATTAATATTAATAAAGGTGTTTTTTTATTTAATAATTAGTTATTTACGAATAAAAAGTTACAATGTATTGAATTATAACAATTGTTCAAGTTTTCCTTTAGCTTACTACCTACAATATTGTGTTCGTAAACATTGTCTTGTTATGAATTTAAAGAACTACAACTCTGGTTAGCGTGTTTAACACCACTTTCAATCAACAATATTTCAGTTATATAGTGGCGGTCAGTTTTATTGGTGGAAGAAACAGGAGATCACGGAGAAAACCACAGACCTGTTGCAAATCACTGGCAAACTTTATCACATAAATTTATCGAGTACACATCGCGATGAACGGGATTAAACACTTATATATTTAATCTAATGCGCACGACACTTTCTGGTATAACCTTCATTAGGTACGCTCAGACGATAGGAAAGGCAAACAATTTTTAAAAGTTTTTCGGATCAAGACAACTATAGGGTCTAAGCGGATAAGAGAGGGAGGAGAACCTTAGTTTTAATGATACCGTATAGCGGGTTATTATCGTGGGTCTAAAATTTCGCGATTTTTTTTTGGGGGGGGGGGGCTGACATAAATACGTCCTCTTAAGAATGTCTGCATGCCGAATACATCTAAGTTACTATTCAAATCCCATAGGGTTCTATGTTAAAAATATGTCTGCTCATGGCAGCCATCTTGGATGAAGGTCATGGTCACCTGACACAATTTTGAAAGTATACTACCCAAGAACCATCCATGCCATGTTTGCTTTAAATTGCCTGACTGGTTTCAGAGGAGAAGACTTTTAAACAGTTTTCCCATAGAGTCCTATGTTAAAACTATGTCCGCTGAAGGCGGCCATTTTGAACCGAGATCGGGGTCACTGATCACAATTTTGGAAGCTGACCAGGTAAGGACCATCGATGAAATGTTTGCTATATTGACTTACTGGTTTCAGAGGAGAAGATTTAAAAATAATATTCTCATAGGGTCCTATGTCAAAACTATGTCCGCTGAAGGCGGCCATCTTAGATGGAAGTCAGGGTCATCGGACACAATTTTGAAAATTGACCACTTAAGGACCATCCATTCCATGTTTGCTTTAAATTGGCTTACTGGTTTCAGAGGAGAAGATTGTTAAGCATATTTCCCATAGGGTCCTATGCTAAAAATATGTCCGCTGATGGCGGCCATCTTGGATGCAGGTCTGGGTCACTGGATATAATTGACCATTTAAGGAACATTGATGCAATGTTTGCTTTAAATTGGGTTATTGGTTTCAGAGGAAATTTGTTTTGATCATATTTCCCATAGGGTCCTATGTTAAAACTATGTGTCCGCTGACGGTGGCATCTCGGATGGAGATCGGGGTCACATGACATAATTTTGAAAGTTGATCACATAAGGACCATTCATGCCATGTTTGCTTTATTTGAATTGATTTCATAGGATCCTATGTTAAGACTAAGTCATGGTGGCCATCTTGAATTTCCGATCAGTAAACGATTCACAAGTTTAGTACAGGACGACTCAATGATCATTCCTGCAAAGTCACAATTCAATTGGCTTAGTGGTTTCTAACAAGAAGATTTTTTAAATTTCGACCAATCAGAACACATTATGGGCCCTGGCAGCCATTTTGGATTTCCGACCAGCGCCAAAGCCAAAATTCCTGTATATGACCATTCAATGAACATTTCTGCCAAGTTTGGTTCAAATCTGTTTTGTGGTTTCAGAAAAAAAGATGAAAATATGAAATTCCCATAGGGTCCAATGTTAAACTAAGTCAAGTCATGGCGGCCATCTTGAATTTCCGATCGGCAAACAATTCACAAGTTTAGTACAGGACCACCCAATGATCATTCATGCAAGGTAACAATTCAATTGGCTTGGTGGTTTCTGACTAGAAGATTTTTTAAATTTCAGCCAATGAGAACACATTATGGACCCTGGCGGCCATGTTGAATTTCAGATCAGCACCAAAAACACAAATCTGGTAAAGGACCATCTAATGAACATTTCTGGCAAGTTGGGTTCAAATCTGTTCAGTAGTTTAAGAGAAGAGGATTTAAATGTGAAAAGCTAACGGGCGAACTTCAACCTAAAATTCTGGTTTTTGCTTTCTCTTAATTTATTTGTCATCATTGTTGCTGCTTGATGAATGTTGATTTTCATATTGTTTGCATAAACGCGAGAGAAAATCGAAAGCGCAATTAAGAATGGACAATCCAGACACAGGCAACATCGTACACCAGACGCAGAACGAAGACAAACAAAACCGCAAAAAAATCGCATAAAAACACATAAAACTAAAAGGATGAGCAAAATTAACTCCACCAATTCTGCATGCATGTACTTCCGAAGGGTAAAGAATAAAAGGGTCAAATTTATTTAGATTAAGAATTAATCAAACATCCAGACAAGTGATTATAAATTTCTAATGAATCTAAAAAATTAAACTTAAAATCAACTTTCTACCTACAATATTGTGTTCGTAAGCATTGCATTGATATGAATATAAAAGAACTGAACTACAACACTGGTTAGCGTGTTTAACACCACTTTCAATCAACATTACTTCAGTTATATAATGGCGGTCAGTTTTATTGGTGGCGGAAACAGGAGATCACGGTGAAAACCACAGACCTGAAGCAATATCACAAATACTGTCATCATTATGTATGCATGTCTTGAGATAAATAAATATATATATATATATATATATATAGCTATGTCTATATACATGTCTTAAAAATAAAAATACAGACCTACATACTTATAATATCATACATACCTAATAGCTCCCCATTCATTACCATTAAGACTGCCAAAAATATGAACATATTGAACTCTTATCTATAAAATACAAATCATACAGTAATGTGTGGAGCCGTCGTCCGTAACCCACAACTGACCACGCTATAATTACTCTCCACTTATCACCCGTGGGTCAACTGTAAGAGAAGTTCTCGTTTTGTTGAAGAAAAAAGGCTATTAATATTTACCAATCAAGCTCGTTGCTTGATATTGTTAATCTCCTTTTTGCGGGAGAAAAACATATGCAGAAAAATGGCGGCTCCCATAGTTTGCAGGGAATTACTTTCTTAATAATTAAAAATAAACTTACTGAATTGATTTAAAAATGTACTTCTGTTTTTTTTAGACATTTGCATGTAATCAGTACCGTTTCATGCCAGTTTATTGTTCATTAATATGCATTTATCCCTTCAGCAGGTGCTCGTTTATATGATGTGACGTAACAAACTTTACGACGTCACAGTGAATAATCAGAAGTATCGCATCATGGGGAAACCGGATAACGACTTTTGTGTTTTACTGGGAAAGCTTGGAGCGTGGAGAAGGGACGAAATAATTAGCATTTCGTACCGGCTACAATGCACTACTCTCTTTCGAAATTGGGCTTTTATGTACAAGGAGTCTATCACTGTCCATGTCGGCTCACCGACTCTGGTCCATGATCAGACATTCCGTAATATTATGACATGACAATGCTAGCATCACACATCCCCCTTTGCTCTACATCTGCAAGGCATCTCGCATCCGCCAGCTCGGGACTTTCTGGGTAGTTCTGTGAGTTGGGCCCTGGGAACCGTCACCCGTAAGTTGGATATAGAGATAATAAAATTTCATGATATCAAATTGTAATACTTAATAAGTGTAAATTTCACTGCCCGATCTAGACATCCTTCAATAAACGCTTGGTAATTGTTTTTGAGAGAACTGCTATCTGCATGAGCGATGAAATATGTCTTATAAGGCTAAGACTTTTATTTTCGAATTATCGGCCCATATCAGCATAACAATCAAGCATCAAATAAAGTTAATAATTCAACAAACAATAATCAATAATATTAAAGAAAATATAAGGCGGTACACAGTATTGAAAATGATTCTGATTCAGTAATACTGTTACTGGGCTCGGCCCAAATTCCATTCACTGCACAATGGGAGATAACTCCGATTGTACAGTGTTGGAATTCCTACCTAAAGAAACATAATGCATATATTTAAATCAGTGCAAGCAATATGCATCTGCGAACAATGGAGACTCCACATATCAAACCATTTTTTCTCGCATTTCAAAGTTTTATCATTATGCTTGATAAAGAAGAGAATATGAATAATAAGCAAGCGTTATGTAGAGTGAAACAGTCTTTGAAAAAAAATATTGTCTATTATTTGTTTTGTTTTTTATTTGTAAAAATGTGCATTTCTTTAGATATTTTACCACATCGCTGATGTAATCGATCGTGTGACCGCCTCGGGTGTGGTAAACCGCGGGTTCGAGCCCCGATCAGGTAAAAACAAATACTATTTAATTGGTATTTGTTGGTTCTCCACTAGCACGAAACATCAAGGAGAAAGAGCAAAGACTGGATGGCTAGGAATCAGGATAATGTGTCCTAGTTCGGTGATATGTCTATCAGCGGACCGTTGTTCCAGTGAGATAGCACTATACACATTCAACTAAGCGTGTTGGTCTAGAACAAAGCGAACCTCATACTCATCTTATTGAAATTAACTCGTTCTCGCCATGATATAGCTGAACATTTCTGGGCTGGCGTTAAACAACAATCACTCTGACTCACTCATCTTTTTATATATTGTACATATATTGTTGCGCATCTCAAAGCTCGATTCTACAATCTGTACGCCACATTGATCAGTTTTCATATTGATTTTCAGTTTAGATATTTGTCTATGCCTATTTTGCTTGTGTGATATGCTAAGGTATATTTAAATATTATATCTATAAGTATATTTAAACTAGCGATCTCATCGTACAGGAAAATTGCCTTTTGTGTCTTGTGTGAAATTCAATTTTGCATTGTTTAATGTGCAATGTTAAATAGGATTAATCGTACATTAAGTCATGAAAGGGGACGTATGTTAAATTTTTGCCGTCAGTGGTGTAGCTGTCGTTATTACGATAAGAGCTTACAAATATTGGTTTTTCTTGAATACATTGTTTTAGGAGTGAGTGAGTGAGTGAGCAATTTTTCAGCTATATCATGGCGAGAACAAGTTAAATTGTCTTTAAATCATAAAAAAACGGAAAATCATGCTAAAATAAACAAATAATCTTTCAATATTGCTGCTTCTTCTGGTGCAAAAATGATCAAAATCGGTTTAGAAATGACTTCACAATATATAGCGCAACTAAAAATCCATGAACGGCAGATCATGCTAATCTTCCTTTGTATTTCTTTTCGTTGGGAGTTTCAAATTGATTTCTTGACTCAAGATATCTCATAATAATAAATAATGATCTGACGGTAACATGTTCATTTTTAGGTCATTTTACAGTACTGAGTGAGTGCGTGAGTGAGTGATTGTTGTTTAACATCAACTCAGCAACTTGGAGCTTTATCATGGCGAGAACAAGTTACTTTTCAATGAGATGATGGTGAGGTCCGCTTTGTGCTATACCAACACTGAAACAACAGTCCGCGAATAGACATGTCGCCACACTGGGTCGCATTATCCTGATTCCGAGCCAACCAGTATTTGCTCTTTCTCTTTAATGTTGCGTGCTTAGCGAAGAAGCAACAAATACCAATTTAATAGTCTTTGGTTTGACCCGATCGGGCCTCAAACCCACGATCTACCGCCCTCGAGGTGAGCACACTATCTATTATACCAACGATGCGGTTCATTGTTTGATGATAAGCATCGACAACGCCATATGCATTGTGTATATGTGTCTGCCTGTTATATAATACCAAGATATGTCTCTAACAATATCTCAGAAGAATATCAAGGAAGTTACGATTAGATTAGGTACAAAAAAGAGGGAATTTCTATATAAAAAATCTCTTAAAATATAGTTCAGTCTGTAGCACAGGCGATTGTGGAATTTACCCCCTTTTTCTTATTATCCACAAGAGTAGAGAGTGTTTGGTACATGGGGGTTGCGGTTACCATAATATTATTGTGGAGACACGGACACGAACACCTTAAATAAAGGAAAAGAAGATGAAATATTAGAGAAATTTTATTGAAAATAAATATGTATACAGAAAGTTAGAAAAAAGGGGGTAGTTCCATTCCACTATCGCCAGTGGTTTCTTCAGCAATAACTTCATTCAGCTTGGCCCTAGCAACACGTCCATGGACATAAATATTCGTCACATTATATTTTTTACTATATATTTCATATAAAACAAGTTTTTTTCAAAAAAATATTTTAAAGCTATCTCTGAGCAGATTTTTATGAAATTCATTTCAAGACATGTAGAATTCTTTGAATTTTATTTGTTTATCTGATAGTAATTTTTGTCTGCATAATTTTTGCTTTTGGGTGATTTAAACACAAATGTTGATTTTTTCGAATTTATTTTGGTTACAATATATAGCAAATTTGACGTCAGAAAACAAAAATGTTCTTTAATGGGCTGACGTAAAATGTTCATTCTTAGGTCATTTTGCAGTAGTGAATGAGCAATTGTTGTTTAACATCAACTTGATCATGGCGAGAACAAGTTACTTTCCAATGAGATGATGATGAGGACCAATGTGTGCTATACCAACACTGAAACAACAGTCCGCGAATAGACATGTCCCCCCACTGGTACACATTATGCTGATTCCGAGCCAACCAGTCTTTGATCTTTCTCCTCAGTACCGCGTGCTTAGCGGAGAAGCAACAAATACCAATTTCATAGTCTTTGGTTTGAACCGATCGGGGTTAGAACTCACGATCTACCGCTCTCGAGGCGAGCACGCTAACTATTACACAGGCGATGCGGTTCATTGTTTGAAAATAAGCATCGACAACGCCATATCAATTGTGTATATGTGTCTGCATGTTATTTAGTACCAATATATGCCTCTAAGAATATCTCAGACAGCATATCATGGCAGTTACGATTAGGTACAAAAAAGGGGGAATTTCTATTATAAAAAACTCTTAAAATATATATCAGTTTGTAGCACAGGCGATTGTGGAATTTACCCCCGTTTTTCTTATTATCCACAATAATAGAGAGTGCTATGCTACCATAATATTGTTGTGGAGACACCGACACGAACACGTTAAATAAAGGAAAAGAAGAAGAAATATTAGAGAAATCTTATTGAAAATAAAAATGTATAAAGAAAGTTAGAAAAAAAGGGGAGGTAGTTCCATGCAACAATCGCCAATGGTCTTTAGTAATAACTTCATTAACAAAAACAATAATTACTACTCATAGCACAACTGAAAATCCATGAAGGGCGAGTCATGGTAATGTTCCTTTATATATCATTTCGCTTAGGAGTTTCAAATTGATTTCTTGACTCAAGAAATCCCCGAAAAATAAATAATGGGCTGATGTTAAAATGTTCATTTTTAGGCCAGTTTGTAGTATCTAGTATATAACAATGCATTGTCTATATATTTAATGTGGTACTTGATATATACCTTTAATTTAAAAATAGTGCAAGAAAATACAAAATCAAACAGATCATATGCTATGTAAATGTAAAAATAGATGGAATCAAAATGTTGACTTACTTTCGGCTGAGTAACTGCTACCTGTGTATTGCAAGCAAGGAAAACATGTTGGTCTCTCTTAAAACCAATAGATGTAATTAAAATGTAATATACCTCAAAATCAATATTTGTAGAACTTACATGAACAACCATCGCCGTGTTTCACTGATTTCTAAGAATTTGTATTTTTGTGAATGACTTTTCCTGAAAACAACTGTTCATTGATCTTTATAATAAACACTTGTAGTCGGTGCCTGAATTACATATAGGCTTGCCAGCCTGAAGCCTAGTGCCTCAAAATTTAGAGGGGGCTCCAGTAAATGTGTATACTAATTTTGATACTATCATAGGCTTTTCTTACCTATGATTTCACAGCGCATTGTAGTCTCTAAGCAACGCTTCAGTAATTTTCCTTGAAGTCGTGATGGGAGATCGGGAGTGGGGTTACACACAGAGAAGCCTAGGGCCTCTCTTTATCTAAACCCGATACTACTTGTAGTAGTTTTTATTGAAATTATTGAAAGTTTAAACATTGATGGTAATAAAATCCACCAATATCAACAAATCGAACAATCACCTCTGACCTCTAATCATTGTATTGAATATAAAAAAGCCCACTACCTATGACATAGGCAACGTTTATCCAGGTCCTGGTTGTGGATAGCCACAACACATATGGGGGTAGGAGTGGGGGGTTAAATCGATTAATGGGATCCCAGCGTTTCCTCTCTTGATGATTGTATCGTTGATGACAATAATATGTCTAACGACCACTGCTAATTCTGTATTCTGTAATCACCTCCTGCTTAGGAGATCTGTATAACAATGAATTGGAGCTAAATACAATATCCACCATTGAAATCCTCCACCATTAGAATTATAATATTTACACTCTAAATAATATAGACATGTACATATCTGCGGAATTTCATCAGCAATGTTTACTTCACTATTTTAATGTTAAATCTAAAAATAGAATTCTATATTATAGATTTGATACAATTAATCATGGGCGAACAGTTCAAAGAAAGGCAACTATAATAAGATTTACTTGTATTGCCGAAATCAATTATATACACAAAGTCATATATTCAAATACACAATAATTAATCATTCATAATAAGTTTCATCAATAAACACATTCTATTTAATAAATTAATACATTTTTGGCAATAAATTTCGCCAAATCAAAGCATTTTACAATAATATAAACTTATTATAGTACATATAAATTTAAGGAGAAAGGTGGGTGGGCATTTTAACCTTTTCACATCAAGCTTTACATCAACAAATTTCACGTATGTATTACTGAACACTTTTCTAAAGGTTTATAAACCCAAATAGACAAAGAGATTTGTATTAACCAATAAAATTGATCTAAACATATCAGTGAGTATTAATTCACCTCAAAGGCATATCATGTACAGGTATAGAAATCAAACAGGTTTTTATAAATATATAAATTTAATTAAGGGAATTAAATACACTTTATCTTCATTTGAATAAAATATTTTGAAAATCAAAATTTAACAATTAATCATGGGCGAACAGTTCAAAGAAAGACAACTATAATAATATTGGTCTATTGATGGTAAATATATAATTTATTTGAAGAGGCTGAGAAACGGGGTGTAGGGCGAGCTTTTAGCGAGTCTTTCTCCCCGTTTCGTGCCGAGTCAAATAAATTATATATCAATAGACCGATATTGTATTTATCCTGCAATCCACGATGTTTTAAAAAATTATTTTAACTCGTAAAAATGCTTTTTATATAATGCATTATATCCCAACGGAATCCTCACTATTTGGCGTAGTAAAATACCAGATTTGTTTTTACCGACAAAAATTCGCAAACAAAGAGTTCTCAAAAGGAAGTGAAATAATTTGATTTAAATGAAGATTTATTGATTAAGATGAAAATCTATATAGAAAATTGATAATTTAGAACCTGAAATATATATATTTAATATGTTTTTCATATATCAATGAAAACACATTCATTTATATCGCATACGTCACACATGTGTGTACGACGCTCATAAATGGCACAGATTGTAAACATTACACATCGACGATTCGAGCAAGTTTTAAGTAAACTAGGCAGAGTAGAGAAAACAGAAAGATTAATCATTTATTTCAACAAACTGAACTGATTCACAGAAATGTATTTACCAACGCTGTCAAACAATACAAGTTATGAGGATTTTCCCGGATTTCCGTACACATTCAGTGTGTTGACATGGAAGACTGCCCCGTAAAACATAGAACTAATGTCGCTTGACATATTTGTATTGGCACAATAGGAAGGAACATTTGGATTACTTCGACCCGAAACATCAGAAGTGCTACTGGCTGTAGCATTTGTGCATGTTGAAGTTGTACGAGGTAAGTTGCTGACAACTGGTACCAAAGCATTTCTGTATCTGTATTTGCACGTCGTAGAATCCCTGCTGGGCTATGAAACGACGGGGGAGATAGCGCAATTAGTCGCATATGGGGCTACTACATGTTGCTAGTAGCCCTTTGAACTCCTCTGTGGTTTTTGCTCTTACGAGACTGTTTTCTAGGTGGTTCCAGTCAATGGCTGTTCTTATGAATAAGGAGTTTCTATACTGTTCAGTGTTGGAATGTTCGACTACTACGGCGCGTGTGTTGTTTCTGACTTGTGAGTTTACAATGTTCGTGGTTTCACAGTCCTGGAATGTTCTAGCTCTGATGTGTCGCTTAGGTCTTTGGTGGCTTATATATTCATGAGGAGGAATCGCTGGTATCTGCCCCTCAACCACTTTATGAAAGATTATCAGTCGCTGGTGTTGTGTCCTGGTTTGTAACCGTGGTAGATCTAAGTCTCTTAGCATTTTAGACATACTTCCTTCTTGTCGTTAATTGTAATCTTTAGTAATGAAACGGGCACCCCTGCGTTGTAGATTTTCCAATTTGTTAATATCATTTTTTATTATACGGGTCCCAGATAATAGCACCGTATTCCATTATTGACCGGACCAGTGCGATGTACGCTGTTTCTCTACATTCTCTCGAACAGTGTTGTAAATTCCTTCTTAGGAAGCCCAAGGTGGAACTGGCTTTTTTAGTAACATTGTTAATGTGTTCCTTCCATTTACGATCTTCCTGTATGTGTACTCCTAAGTAAGGGTTGGATGGTACCTGTTCGAGTGTATGGCCATCGAGTTTGTATGAACCTTGCATTTTCTTTCTGAGACTTAGTATATAACATTTTTTAGCATTAAATCTCATACCCCAGTTTGTAGCCCATTTTTCTAGGTTTTGTAGATCTTTCTGCAGGGTGTTTTGATAACTTTCGTTGTTTATTTCCCGATAGAGTAGGCAGTCGTTTGCGAAAAGTCATACTTTGGAGGATACTGCATTAAGGAGATCATTAATGTGACAAAGGAAAAGTATGGGCCCTAGCACTGTTCCTTGTTGTACTCCTGATTCCGCTATAGCTTCATTTGAGAATTCCCCTTCTAGGGCTATGCACATTTTACGCTTTGTTAAGCATGTAGTTAGTCCTCTGATGCCGTAATAATCAGCTTATGTAGGAGGCTGTCACAGGGGACTGTATCAAATGCCTTTGAGAAATCTAGGATGACTATATCCAGTTGTTTCTTTTTGTCGAACGATTGTAGCATATCGTGTATTGTCACTGCTAGTTGGGTTTCACATGAATAACCCGATCTAAAGCCATGGTTTAACAATGTTAGTATGCTATGTTTTTCTAGGTGGTTCGTCATGTTTCTACATATAATATGCTCTAGGAGTTTGCATGGTACTGATGTGAGCGAGATTGGTCTATAGTTTTCTGCAGAGTGTTTTTCTCCTTTTTTTGTAGATGCTGGATATATTCGCATTTAGCCAGTCTTTTGGTAAGACTCCAGTATCGATGAAACTCTGGAATATGATGGCTAGTTATGGTGCTAGCTGTTTTCCACATTGTTTTATTATCCTGTTTGGGATGTTGTCTGGTCCCGATGCTTTAGACGGATTGATCTTTCTTGGTAGTTTTTCCACTCCTTCTGTTTTTATTGTTATCGATGGTATTGTCGATTTGAGGTTTGTGTGGGTTTCTGGCATGTTGTCAATGCTTCCTCTTGTAAATACCGAAGAAAATTGCTTTTTTAATATGTGTGCTTTTTCGCTGCTCTGGCGTACTATAGTAATATGTGTTTGATTAGAATAACCAAAATTTAAAATATCTTTTAAACTGTAGATTTTAAAGTAGAAGTGTAAACGAGAGTTGTGTAGAGAATCAAGGGTGCTAATTTAATTTGGAAGTTTGCAGACCAGAAAGGGAACGTATTTGGCCGTGCTCATACAGAAAAATCGCATTTTAAAGGAGTTTTTGGGTGTATATTTTGACAAAGTTTTATGAAATACGGAGGGAATAAGTCTATAAAAGAGGACAGCCTGTGACCGTGGGTTTAAATCCCTGAGGACAATATACACTCGACGGTCAACCGAAAGATTCCATTGTTCTCCCTAGAGCCCGTCACCATCTCCTACACGCACTATTTAGTTCATTGATTTTTACCTGTAAAATATTTTACCTGTAAAAATTGCTTGAACTGGGACATTTTTCATTATTTTTATTTTTTCACTAAATATATAGCTCTTCTGTCTTTAATAGTGACAAAATGAAGTCTTCATATATCATATAATATGAGGAATATATCATTGTCGTTCTGTATGACATTTTTAATTCATAATACATGTAAGAAACGGAACGAAAAATGAGTTTTGAGATTGTGCAACTTCCTAATTAAATATGCCCGTAAAATAAGTACATTTTTACATTATAGAACCTCAGAGATCAATTGGAGGATTTTGATTTTTTTTTTTTTTTTTTGCGGGGGAGGGGTAGATTATGACATTGAGCACTGTCATACTTTGAGCTATTTTTTTACCAAACCTTCAACTTAACATTGGTAAAAAAATATCTAAAAACGGCAAACATTATTGATGAATCATTGATACTTGCAATTGCTTTACGTAACTATTCTACTAAGCCAAGTTATATCTTTCAACTCAAGCGTGAGCTAAAGGTTTGGAAATATATATTTAACCTATTCCACTTTGAAATGCTTATTCAAAACAGGTATCCGAAGTTTCGACATTTGTGTTTGTTTGTTTTGACTTTTCATGAATACGAGGCCTATTTTGTGTTTGGTTTTCGGTTGGATTATGAACTGTCCCTGTTTATTTTATTTTTTTTTTTGTGTCAAGTTGTGTATTATTTATGTGTTATAATCAATATAAGTTAAATAATTCATCTGACCCCAGATAGTTTCAACAGTTACAACTGTTCTTAAACCTTATTGAATTGGCAGACACATGTTCCAAATATTTTCGGCATTGGCTTCAACGTGACATTTATTCGATTTTTATCTTTTTTTCTCTGTCTATTATACTTAATATGATTATGCTTCAACCCGTGTCGTCATCCGAGTCATAATCACAAAAATCAATGATAATAGGTTCTATGACACTTCTATCTATGCAGTTTTCTTGGCAGTATTCTTTTTCAATTTTGACCACATGTTCTTCTGCTTTTGTCCACACATCTTTTGTAATTTTTCCGAAAGCGGCGTACGTGAGTTCTTTAGCATCTTTTGATCAGAAGGTGTATTGTTTTTAACCTCGAAACCTTTGACTTGCGCCCATATTAATTATATTGGGTTAAGTTCAGTGTCGAACGGGGGTTCTTAATACTTCATGTCCGTGTAAATTAGCAATTTGATCTGTTTTATAAACTACTTGGGTCTTTTTTTGTTTTATTTTTTCATATAATACTTTTTGGTGTCAGTAGCAGAAACAGGAACATTGTGTTGTGTAAGATGGCTTTGGAGAACAGCTTTTTTCTGACTAAGAATTGGGCACACCGTATCTTCTGTTTTAACATTGTGATAACTTGCATTATCTAACACAACCAAGCTAGGATTTTTCAGAGCAGGCATCAATTGATTTTCAAACCACTCAAGAAAGACAACACTATTCATCTCCTGGTGATAATCACCATCCTTTGATTTGGCCATAAACACTAAATTGCAGTCGTCAATCAAACCCTCACTTCGCGTACTTGCATGCTAAACAATCAAACGTTTGCCTTTACCCGAGGGTATTATTGGGGCATTAGACCCATCATTCGGAAGCCACATATAATCTGTGCAGTGATTTTGGTTAACCGATGTTTCTTCCATGTACACGATATCATACCCTGCTTCCCTAAAAGATTTGATATTTCTCCGATAATTACATCTATCATTGATAATAGACACTTGATCGTACAGAACTCTTCGATTATCACCTATTTTTTTAATAAGTATATCCAAGATCAATGAGAGTTAGAGTAAGTTTAGACTTTGATATTTTAATAGAATCTTTAATTCCTTGTGTACTATTGAGACGGTCGGTCCGTGAATATAACCCGTGGATTGTTCTTTTAATAACACAATGATCAAAGTAGTCCAAATTTTAGCTCTTTCTGTGGGTCTATTTCACTTACAAGGCCTCATACCATTCATAATACGGTGCACTGAAGTGTAAGACACACCCAAAGCTGTTGATGTCTTTTGATATACCCTATCAAATGAGACAATTGGCTTCTTCGTTGCTTTTACCTTACTAAAAAAGGCAAACAACTTTTTTACAAACTTTTGGCATTTCGGAGATAAGTCAGACTTTTTATCCATTTTACAAAAAATGCATAATATAGCAATAATTTATGAGAGAAATTCTTGTCAGGTTCGTCTAAAGTACACGTGGCTGAGTGAACTATTTTACAGGTAAGGTACATGACGTACGGATGGCTCTTCTATAAAGTACATCTACTCCCACCCGAAAAATGACAACAAAATAGGACCAAAATACAAAATTTCATCTGAGTGCAGCCTCAGCCAAAACAATAAGAAGCATTACTGTAACATTTTTAGTTAGCACTCCTATTTCTAAATAAAACTCTCGTTTATTTTGCTGTTCAAAAATCTATAGTTTAAAAGATATTTGGATTTTTCGTTATTCTAATCAAAAAATTATTACTTTAGTTTCCCTTTTTCCTTTAGAGGTGCCACTCCGATATTATCTTGTTTGCGGGATTTTACATATTTCCAGAATGTGTTGCTGTTGTTATTCTTCATTCCCTCTGTGATGGCATTATTTATTTAGTTCCATTCTTCTTTCCACATTTGTCTTCTGCATTCTTTTTGAAAGAATCTGTAGTTTGACCACTTTTTTGTTCTTTTGGCCTGATTATAGAGGCTTTGCTTTTTCTTTAACATTCTCTTTATCTTTTTGTTGAACCATGGTAGTTTATTGTTTGATCTTATTTGTTTGGATGATATGTTTTTATCCATGCTCTGTTGTATACTCTCTTTGAATGTTATCCATAGTTCCTCTGTATTGGGTTGCTTCTTTGTTTTATTGATCTCGTCAGCCAGATGTTCTAGATCTTCTTATATTTTTGGCCAATTTGCTTTCCTCCATGTGTAGCTTTTCTTTGGGATGGTTTTTTGGTAGTATGGTTTTGTGTCCATATCTGTTACTATTATGGCATGATCTGATATCCCAGGTATGTTTGTCGAGGATTTTGTTAGGGTTACGTTTGATGTATATACCAGATCCAGGAGTTTTTTTTCTCTTGTGGGTTCCTCATGTATTTGGGTAAGTCCTGCTTGAGCTGTAATTTCAATCAGTGATTTCTGAATTTCTTTATCATTGGCATGTATTTTGCTAGTCAGTCATGTTGGTCCAGTCAATGTCAGGGCAATTGAAATCGCCAGCTAGTATGATATTTTTGTCGTTTTCCATTGTGATGGTATCAAGTGATGTTTGCAATTCGTTTAGGTCATTGATGTTTCTATGTGGCATGTAGAATGCACCTATTAGTAGATCTTTTGTATCTTTTAATTTGATTTTGATCCATTCAATTTCACATTTGGTTATGTACTGGACTTGTTCTGTTGCTATGATGTTGTTGTTTACAAGTATAAACACTCCTCCTCCTAGTGATCCTCTATCATTTCTATAGGCTGTACAGTTTGATGGAAATATTTCTGATGACTTGATTGCATCTTTGGTTGGATTTTCTACAGATTTGATTCCTTTTAGCCAGGATTCAGTGCCAATAATGATATCAGGTTTTGTATAATCTATAGTTGTTTTTAATTCTGATGTTTTATCTTTAATACTTCTGCAGTTTATTGTAAGTATTCTAGGGTTTCTCTTTTTTGAGATATGGTGGTTTGATGTTTGGTTTCTGCTATTTGATCTGTTCATACTCGATTCTTGTGTTTCTTTGGCCTTACGTGGTTTTGGGCTACTATTTTTCAGTGGGCTGAATTTTGATGTAAATGATTCAGTGAAGCTTGCTGGACTTGTCAAAGATTCATAGTAGCTGATGTCATTTCCTAGCTCGTATGTGTGATATGTGAAAGACGATACAGTTATGCTGTCACATTTGCAGCAAAGCCATTTTACAGTTGACCTTTGTAGTAGTTCGTAGTCTGCAGTACATAGTTCAATGCGCGATTTATGGTGCCATATGTCACAACAGTCACAACATACCCCATCATTTCCCCATGTGACTGGTCGTTCGCACATACCACAGGGAAAGATACTTCCTTGTCTTGGCCCTGGGTTTAGCTCTATATCACCTGCGAGTAATATTGTGATCAGGATTACTAAAGTGTTCGCTTTGTTCCTTACTGGGAGTTGCATCGGTCTTCGCCCTGATGATGACAACTTCTTATTTAGTATTGATGTTAAGTATTGTTGGTATGTCCATGATTTTGCTTAGCCGAAGTTTGCATATGTATGATGTAGCAATAAGGATTATCATCAATGTAGGTAAGAACATCTCGAATTTTAGACAGTATAAGCAAGGAGAATCCTCACTGACTGAAATTGATCTTGAGTTTATTCAGTATAGCGAGGGGTATCCTCACTGACTGATGAGTTGCTTCTTGTAGATTTTTCAGTGTAGCAGGGACAATCCCTACTGACTGACCTGGTTGAGTATCCTGTTGAGATGTGGCAGTTTAGCGTAGATGTCCACACTGACTTCCCGTTGTGCTGGTTTGTATGTTGTTTCAGTGTAGCAAGGAAAATCCCCACTGACTGACCAGGTTCTAGTTTTATTAGTTATTAGTATAGCAGGGAATATCCCTAATGACTGTGTAGTGTTCTTGAACATCTATTGGTAACAATCCTTAATGGCTTGTGTTATTTTCTTCAGCCATACTTTTGAAAGGAGATGTCCTGGTGTATTCCGTCTAAATATAAATTGAAATAGACAGACCTTCGTGTTGTTAATTTGTTGTGGTGGCCTCCCTTTCTGTTTTTTTTATGCTTTGACAAGGTCAGTGGAAAATACTGGCGAGTGGTTATTTTCCACCTTTGTTGTTCCGATCTTACTATTTAGATTGTAGAATTGCTCTTCAAGTTTCAGATCGTGATCTTTGAATTGGTCAGGGGTTTTATATTTTTTATGTTCATTCCATTCTTTGATTGAGAATATCGGTATTTCTATGAATGTGACCCTGCAGTTTGGGTATTGTTTTACGAGATCATTTATTTTCTGGATGTTGCTGTACGATGTAGACACTGACTGGTCGTCTTCGGATTCCAAGGATATGTATTTCCTGTGTTTAGATGTAATGTCACAAGTGCCCAACCATACATATAGCCATATATTCCCGATTTTTTTAATCTTGGATTTGAATTTATTCTGTAGCCAGGAATATCCTTCACTGGTGTGTTCACCGCTTTTGATCCACCATTTTATCTCTCGGTTATGCTTGTCGTCGACTTTCCTTTCAGGGTATTTTCCTTTGCTATCGAAAAATACAACGGGGGTGAAATTTCTTCTTCTGACTTTCTCTGGGTACGTTCTACTTGTATATTTGGTAAGTTTGTTTGTCGACATGTGTACTTCCAAAATCCGAAAATGGCTGACAATATTTGAGTGTTGTGCATGTTATAGAGTGGTATAATGGGCCAGATACGCAGCTTGACCTGGTGTATCACCTACATAATTATTGCTGATGTCGTAAGCAATATATTCTGTAATATTCTAGACACAGATGGCTGAAAATGTTTAAGATTTTTCACGATTTAAACAACAATTTTCTCCTTGAAAATTTTAAGTCCATTTACTTCACGCATGCGCTCTCCCCTTTCTATTAGTCTCGGACTATGTGTTGCTGAGGATTTTTGATATTTGCTTCTGTTTTTCCTCACTCATTTTAGAGTAATTATTTATTGATGCTACATTTGTATGCCCTATTTGCATGATAGCTCTCCCCTCCACATTGTTTTCTCTTAATTGTTGAAGCAGATATTTCCTGGCACTGTGATTAGTTAATCTTTTGTTAATGTTTAATTTGCCACTTTCTTTCATTTTTTTCATAAGACCGGCAAGCTTTCTCTCTCCCACTTTTTGCCGGAGAAACCAGATGTTTGTTTTCGAATCTTCCAGCGGACCTAATAAAGCATTGCTGGTCCCTGATTCGTGTAGAGCAACAGCAAGAAATGGTTTCAGCATATATGTTGACGTCACAGATGACACAATTGAAAACAATTTGAACGAAGTTTGTTTCTGCTATTTTTAGTCAACTTGGCAGTTGTATTGGACTTTTTGATATTGCAGGATAAACACAATATGTTTAAATGTCGTTAAATATTAAATTAATTTGCACTCGCTGTGAAACAGGCTAAAAAACGAGTCAAAGGCTCACTTTTCTACCTGTTTCTAAAGCTGGTACAAATAAATTATGTATTTTGTGACAATGTAAGTATATTATATATAAAGGAGGAGAAGCTAGTACGAATATTATGGACTTTATTGCATAAGTGTTGTGATGAGAAAAACATTAGAGTCAGGGATATATTTTTCTGGAATGAACAATATTTACATGATAATGTGCGAATATATTTTCTGAGTCAGATCATACAAAAATGCATTTTGAAAGCTTGAAGCATGCACATTTTCAAACATTGCTCATTTAGTCTGCATTTTGTCCTTTTTTTCTTGTTATTTATAAGCAATGCCATATTAATGTCTAAACATTGTCTTTCAGATTAAACACGGAGTTAATGGCCTAACAGTGTACATGTGATGTTTGAAATAGGTGCAGAGACTAAATGAAAGAAATAATTGCATAAATACCTATGCAGGTTTTGTAAAGATCTGATTAAGCGAAGGAAATGTTTCAAGAACTATCAGTGTTGCATACAGGAGTTATGTGAATCAAAGTTTTAAATGAAATTTCACAAAATAGAAAAATGTAATCCTTATCAACTTGTTGGATTTTCGCAAAAGGAAACACTGTTTTTAAAAAATATGCAACACGATTGGAGGAAGTGACTGCATACAATTATTCCAAATGGTTAAAGCAAATATACATGTAATCTAATTTTGTGGTGTCATAAAGACTTCAGAATATAAATAACTATCTATGAAAGTGACTTCATGTAAATAATAGCAGGAATATGTGTTCTTATTTCAATTTTTCACCTTGAATATACGTTGAAGTAGTTGATGTGAATTAAATAAGCATTGATGAAGAAATTTTATAATAAAATACATGTACTAACCTTAGATTGTAATGTTCATGTACACCTCTCAAATCAAACTGTACTGAGTTATTTAGTCATAGTATATTTAGTAAAGATTGTGGTGTGTGACTTCCCAGAACGTTTCTGTTGTAAAGGATGTTAATTTCCTCATCTGTTAAAGGGCATGCCCTCTTTGGTTTATTGCCTTTGCCCTGTTAAAGCTGCTTTTGTTTTGCTTTCAAAGCTTCCCGTGTCAAGTTGAATGATACATCTTTCATTCCTGTGCCAAATGGGGCAATGATTGAGTGCCCATATTGTGTTCGTCGTAGCTTCCTGTCACCACTACTAATGCTACAGCGCAAGGTGCATGGCTCGAAATCACCTCCATATTTTTTCCTCACTGTCAAAAGAAAGTTGGCAGGAGCGTGTCTAATTCATTTGGAGGAATCAAATGAATGTCCCTCTCTTCCTTTTTCAAACGGAAAAGACTTTTCAACAAAGTCCACATCACGCAGTGTCTTTTTTATTGTGTTCTTGCTTTGTTGGCCATCTATGAACTGTTGGATATCATGTTCTGACATATCAAGCTTTCATCAAATTCTGGAGGAACTTCATTTTGATCAGATGGTGGACAAGGAGTTTCATCTTGAAAATGACTTATTGATGAAAATATTGCAGTGTCAGTTTGTGTATCAAATAAACTTTGAGTTGTAACAGGCAGAATGACTTCTGTTTGAGATGAAGACATTGGCAAAGACGCAATTGAATGTTCTGAATCCAGGACAAGGTTTTCATGTGCCTCTGGCATGTCAATTTGCATAAGAATTTCATTTAAGTCCTCATCATTCATATCATCAGATGGATACAGTAGTTGTGACCATTCTAATTGAAAGTGTGACACTTCCTTGTTAAAGTTTGACTTTGGTCTGTAAGTTGAGTCGTTTACAAACAGTGCCCTGTAGACGGATTTGTTTCAGATTTTTGTTTTGTTTAGGTTTTTTTTTTTATCGTAAGACATGTATAAAAAAAATTATGGAATTTTAAAATTATTAGTTTCATTTTATTTTCATTTTGTCGGTTTGTATTTAGTAGCGAGAATGAAAACATTTATTAGAAAAAGACGACGGCCGATTATTGACATTGGTTACGGTTCATATTGTACCTCCTTCACAGCAGAGCAGAAACATACACAAAAGTAGTTGCGGAATCAATAGGCGGGGCTTAAAACATTATTTGTAGGTTTACAAATTTATTCGTAGGCTTATAAAGTTTATTCGTATGCTACGAATAAAGCAAAACTGTATTCGTATAAAATATTTGTACAGCAAATGTACTGATTGCAGGATAATACATTTTACTTGTATTGCCGACATCAATTATATACACAAAGTCATACATTCAAATACACAATAATTAAACATTCATAATAAGCTTCTTAAATAAACACATTGTATTTAATAAATCAATAATTTTTTGGCAATAAATTTCGCCACGCCGCTACGGCCGCCAAAAATACAATGTCTATGGTAATAATGGTATTTTTTTCTTTTCTCGGAACATATCTTAATACTTCAAAACATATAAAGGTCATGAAGGAAAAGAAAAAACACTAGTGATGAATGGCGATCACAAGTAGAACTGGCAGGAAACATCATCGTGCATAGGATGGGAGCTCCCTGAAACGAGAAAAGAAAAATTACGCAGCAAACTATGTACTAATACATACAACATAAAATAAACAATACAATATCACATCAATAAAGCTTAAAATAATATATAAACTGAGATGTTTGATAATAAAGATAATTTGCTTTCTGAATAACTCTGTTCCAGAAAAAAATTGGAGTCCATCTTTGGGTGCGTAAAAAGACGGGTCTGGTTTGTTATTGTGTAAAAATGAACGATATGAATTACAAAATAATAGAGATCTTCTGTTGCATAACCTTCTTAACTCGGAATTTACTTTATTAAGTTTTGTCTCTGAAAGTTTAAAATCAACCAAACGAGGTAATAAGGAAGTAAAAATAATCTTAGCATCTGTCTTGCTTTTAATTTTATGAATAAAATCACCATAATAAGATAAAATAGTATCTACAGATTGAGATGAGGAGACATTATTTGTTCCTACATGTACGATAGCGAAATATATATTTTTTAGAATAATTCTACCATTTGAAACAAAATCAGCTAACCTGGCTATTGTAGCCCCAGACAATGCTTGCGTTATACATCCATCAATTCCTCTGACATACTTAGGAATAGAAGCGGAGATTATTGTCCCTCTTTTTGCCTTATAACTTTCTACAAAATTAACATTTGAATTGTTTATTTATACGTTCCCCCATTCGTCTACTTATGTCGATTTTATTCTCATAATTAAATCTTAGATAATTGTTATATCGTCACTTTTCCAATCGCCATACAAATGAATTAATTCACTTGGAATTTCCGAAGAAAAAGCCCAACTCGCTCCACCTCGCCTAAGACTATGAGTGGAAAATTGCTTTGGATTTTTACCGATGCAATTAATGAATTTTCTTAAGGTAGACTGAAACAAAGGATAATTAACTGGAACAAGTTTCTTATGTTTCATAAAAACGAATGCAGGGCTATATGTTGGCGCTAGAGTTAGATCAATCATATTGAGGTACGCGCGAACAGGACATAACAGAGATCCAGGAATAGCTGCAACTGGAATTTTGTATTTCCTTTCGCCATATTGAATATTGTTTTACCAATTTATATGAAAAATTAGAACATTGTTTTTGCTATCAAATTCAATATTTTCTCTAATCAGTTGTTTTTGAGACAGAAAAGTATTGGTGGAGTGTGGAACTAGATTTGACTTTCTAATTATTAAAAAGAAGGCTGTCAAAAACAAACTACAAATTGTGGCGTTGTAAGCATTATTTAATTCTAAGAACTGGTGAAAAGATAATACAATTTCTGGTGTTATGGGACATGTCTGCTTAGGACAATGGGGATTATCTCTAGCTAACTCTTTTAAAACCAATCTCAAATGAAATGAAAGGAATCAAATTGTGGATAAGCCATGCCTTAGAATAAATGTAATAATTTGACACCGCTTATATAATTTTGTATAGATTGGATAGATTTGAAACTTCTACTCAAAATTTGTGCATATAAGGATAATATTCTTTCAGAGACAGGAAGAGCTATAAAGCAGTAATAAAAACAAAACAGGAAATATGATTCCCATTGAAGCTTTATATTCTTGTACGTTCCAACAGCATAAGCATGAGCAACAGACTTCTTACATTGTAGTTCGAGAATTTCTAATTCTAAAATTAAAACTTACCGGTCGTGAAAAAACATGAAAAACTCCTCCAACACCTTCAATACAACTCTTGAAATTTACTGTGTTTTTGTAATAAGAATGCCACCTTGACAAATGATCGGCGGCTCTGTTTTCGACACCAACAATGTGTCTGACCCGGACTTCAAATCCATGAACAGCTGCTAAATAACAGATATCCCTTAAACAGCTCTGCATAAATATATCCTTCGAGAAACCTGTATTTAGAACTGTCACAGAAGTGCATTGTCACAATACATTACAATCTATTTCCCCGTAAATTTTTTAACACACATTTTCAAAGATACTACGATGGTAAGTAATTCTAAACTGTTAATGTGTAAATGCAAATCTTGAATAAAGGATGGAAAAACAGCAGGGAAATATTGATCTGAACTAATAGCACATAAACCTTCTAAGCAAGCATCACACGAAATATGCTCGTCTGGGTTTGACCATTCATTAGTGGAGATCACAGTGATACCATTGTACGTTTGAAGATAAAAATGCCACCACTTAAGATTTTTCATTAACTGTGAAGGTATTTTACAGAAAATCCAATTACCGTTTCTCCTCTTATTACATGGGAATGCCGAACGTAACCAATTTAGTAATCTACTAACAAAAATTCTCCCTGGACGTACACAAGCCGAAATAAAATGGAGTTTACCCAGTAAAGATTGTAATTCTTTTAAAGAAGCCTTTTTTTCCTTCTGAATCAAGATTCGACCAATAATGAAATTTTCAACATTCTCTCCGCTATTGCTGTTGTTGTAGATTACTATTGTTATTGTTGTATGTTACTATCGTTGGTGTATGTCACTATTGCTGTTGTTGTAGATTACTATTGTTATTGTTGTATTTAACTATTGCTGTTGTATGTTACTATTCCTGTTTTTGTAGATTACTATTGATGTTGTTGTAGATTACTATTGTTATTGTTTTATGTTACTATTGCTGTTGTTTTATGTTACTATTGCTGTTGCTGTTTGTTACTATTGTTGTTGTTTATTACTCTTGCTGTTGATGTTTATCACTCTTGCTGTTGTTATTTGTTACTATTTTTTTTTTTTTTTTTTTTTTTTTTTTTCAATAATCCATTGAAGGCAATAATTGTTTTTTGTTGTATGTTGCTATTGCTGTTGCTGTATGTTACTATTAATGTTGTTGTATGCTACTATTACTGTTGTTGTAGATTACCATTGTTATTGTCATAGGTTATTATTGATGTTATTGTAGGTTACTATTGCTGTTGTTGTAGGTTACCATTGATGTTTTTGTAGGTTACTATTGCTGTTGTTGTAGGTTACCATTGATGTTTTTGTAGGTTACTATTGCTGTTGTTGTAGGTTACTATTGATGTTGTAGGCTACTATTGCTGTTGTTGTAGGCTACCATTGTTATTGTTATAGGTTATTATTGATGTTCTTGTAGGTTACAATTGATGTTGTTGCTTGTTACTATTGCTGTTGTTGTATGTTATTATTGCTGTTCTTGTGGGTTACTACTGCTGTTGCAGTATGTTATTATTGCTGTTGTTGTATGATATTATTGCTGTTGTATGTTAATATTCCTGTTGGTGTAGATTACTATTGTTATTGTTGTATGTTACTATTGGTGTTTGTGTATGTTATTATTGCTGTTGTTGTATGCTACGATTGATTTTGTGTGATATTATTGTTGTTGTTGTATGTTACTATTGTTGTTGTATGCTATTATTTGATGTTGTTGTATGTTATTATTGCTGTTCTTGTATGCTACTATTGCTGTTGTTGTAGATTACTATTGTTATTGTTGTATGTTACTATAGCTGATGTATGCCACTATTGCTGTTGTTGTAGATTACTATTGTTATTGTTGTATGTCACTATTGCTGTTGTTGTACATTACCATTGTTATTGTTGTATGTCACTATTGCTGTTGTTGTAGATTACTATTGTTATTGTTGTATGTTACTATCGCTGATGTATACCACTATTGCTGTTGTTGTAGATTAGTATTGTTATTGTTGTATGTAACTATTGATGTTGTATGTCACTATTGCTGTTGTTGTTGATTACTATTGTTATTGTTGTATGTTACTATCGCTGATGTATACCACTATTGCTGTTGTTGTAGATTAGTATTGTTATTGTTGTATGTAACTATTGATGTTGTATGTCACTATTGCTGTTGTTGTAGATTACTATTGTTATTGTTGTATGTTACTATTGCTGTTGTATGTCACTATTGCTGTTGTTGTTGATTACTATTGTTATTGTTGTATGTCACTATTGCTGTTGTTGTAGATTACTATTGTTATTGTTGTATGTTACTATTGCTGTTGTATGTCACTATTGCTGTTGTTGTTGATTACTATTGTTATTGTTGTATGTCACTATTGCTGTTGTTGTAGATTACTATTGTTATTGTTGTATGTTACTATCGCTGATGTATGCCACTATTGCTGTTATTGTATATTACTATTGTTATTGTTGTATGTTACTATTGCTGTTGTATGTCACTATTGCTGTTATTGTATATTACTATTGTTATTGTTGTATGTCACTATTGCTGTTGTTGTAGATTACTATTGTTATTGTTGTATGTTACTATCGTTGGTGTATGTCACTATTGCTGTTATTGTATATTACTATTGTTATTGTTGTATGTTACTATTGCTGTTGTATGTCACTATTGCTGTTATTGTATATTACTATTGTTATTGTTGTATGTCACTATTGCTGTTGTTGTAGATTACTATTGTTATTGTTGTATGTTACTATCGTTGGTGTATGTCACTATTGCTGTTATTGTATATTACTATTGTTATTGTTGTATGTTACTATTGCTGTTGTATATCACTATTGCTGTTGTTGTAAATTACTATTATTATTGCTATTGTATGTTACTATTGCTGATGTATGCCTCTATTGCTGTTGTTGTAGATTACTATTGTTATTGTTGTATTTAACTATTGCTGTTGTATGTTACTATTCCTGTTTTTGTAGATTACTATTGATGTTGTTGTAGATTACTATTGTTATTGTTTTATGTTACTATTGCTGTTGTTTTATGTTACTATTGCTGTTGCTGTTTGTTACTATTGTTGTTGTTTATTACTCTTGCTGTTGATGTTTATCACTCTTGCTGTTGTTATTTGTTACTATTTTTTTTTTTTTTTTTTTTTTTTTTTTTCAATAATACTTTATTGTTTGACTCGCCTGTTAACAAAACACCTTAGATGCCCAGGTAAGCAAAAATAATCTAAGGTTCCTTGTTTTACAATAGATCTCTTATCCAGGGTTATTAAGAGATTTATTAGAGTCCACATGATCCCATTTCAAAAATACAACTAAATTTATCAATAATAAAATCAACATGTAAGTCAATCTATATCGGCATTTTATGATAGCTTCAACATAATTTTTTATAACATTTACATACATGCATTGTACTCATATATTATAACTACTTACTAATCACTGTTTGTTACTATTCATTTTGTTATGTACTACTATTGCTGTTATTGTTTGTTACTATTGCTGCTATTGTTGTTTGTTACTATTGATGTTGTTACATGTTACTATTGTTGTTGTCTCTTACTATAGTTGTAGTTGTTTGTTACTATTGTTGTTGTTGTTTGTTACTATTGCTGTAATAAGGAATGATAGCATAAACATTGACAAGTACAATAACAGGGTTAATTAATATTCGTATTTAACTGATTACTACCTATGAATGTAGATTATATCTTTATCTGTGGATTTCTATTGATGTTGCTGTTTGCTACTATTGCTGTTGTTGTTTATTACTATTACTGTTGTTATTTGTTACTATTCCTTTTGTTATTTCCTACTATTGCTGTTGTTGTTTGTTACTATTCCTTTTGTTAAATTTTACTATTGTTGTAGGCTATTATTGCTGTTGTTGTATGCTACGATTTATGTTGTTGTGTGTTACTATTATTGTTGTTGTTTGGTACTATTGCTGTTGTGGCAGATTTCTATTGCCGTTGTTTCATTTCATTAATGCAGTTGTTTTATGCTGTTGTTGTAAGTTACTATTTCTATTGTTATATAACGCATCGGTGATGTAATGGTTAGTTTGCTCGCCTCGGGTGGGGTAGATCGTGGGTTCGATCCCCTGTCGGGTCAACACAAAGACTATTAAATTGGTACTTTTTGATTCGCCACCAAGCACGCAGCAATCAGGAGAAAGAGCAAAGACTGGTTGGCTTGGAATCGGGATAATTTGTCCGAGTGGAGCAACATGTCAATCCGCGGATTGTTGTTTCAGTGAGCTCAGAGTTTTGGTCTACAACAAAGCGGACCTATCATCATCTCATTGAAAATAAACTTGTGCTCGCCATGATATAGCTGACAACTCTCTCAGTTGGCGTTAAGTAGCAATCACTCACTCACTGTTGTTATTATTAGTATTGTTGTATGTTACTATGGTTGTTATTGTTGGTTGTTATTGATGTTGTTGTATGCTACTATTGCTGTCCCAAATTGCAATACAGATATCAACAAACTTGTTAAAGAAAAACCTGCAGGTATTCTCTTGTACTAACAAAACCCACATACTATAGCAAAAAGGAATGATAGCATAAACATTGACAAGTACAATATCAGGGTTAATGAATACTCGTATTTAACTCATTACTACCTATGAATGTAGAGTGTATCTTTATCTGTGGATTTCTATTGATGTAGTGGTATGTTACTATTGATGTTGCTGTATGTTATTATTGATATTGTTGTATGTTATTATTGATATTGTTGTATGTTATTATTGATGTTGTTGTATATTACTATTGCTGTTGTATGTTACTATTGCTGTTGTTGTATGTTATTATTGTTGTTGTTGTATATTACTATTGTTGTTGTATGCTACTATTGCTGTTGTTGTAGATTAATATTGTTATTGTTGTATGTTACTATTGATGTTGTTGTATGTTGCTATTTCTGTTGTATGTCACTATTGCTGTTGTTGTAGATTAATATTGTTATTGTTGTATTTTACTATTGCTGTTGTATGTCACTATTGATGCTGTTGTAGATTACTATTGTTATTGTTGCATGTTACTATTGCTGTTGTTGTATGCAGCTATTGCTGTTGTTGTGGGTTACTATTGCAGTTGTTGTATGCTATTATTAATGTTTGTGTGTGTTACTATTGCTGATGTTGAAGGTTACTATTGCTGTAGTTGTATGTCACTATTGCTGTTGTTGAATGTTATTATTACTGTTGTATGTTGCTATTCCTGTTGTTGTATGTTGCTATTACTTTTGTTGTGGGTTACTATTGGTGTTGTTGTATGTTACTATTGCTGTTGATGTATCTTACTATTGTTGTTGTTGTTTATTACTATTGCTGTTGTTCTTTGTTACTATTCCTTTTGTTAAATTTTACTATTGTTGTAGGTTATTATTGCTGTTGTTGTATGCTACGATTTATGTTGTTGTGTGTTACTATTGTTGTTGTTGTTTGGTACTATTGCTGTTGTGGCAGATTTCTATTGCTGTTGTTTCATTTGATTAATGCTGTTGTTTTATGCTACTGTTGTTGTAAGTTACTATTTCTGTTGTTATATAACCTCATCGGTGATGTAATGGTTAGCTTCCTCGCCTCGAGTGGGGTAGATCGTGGGTTCGAGCCCCTGTCGGGTCAACACAAAGACTATAAAATTGGTACTTTTCGATTCTCCACCAAGCACGCAGCAATAAGGAGAAAGAACAAAGACTGGTTGGCTTGGAATCAGGATAATTTGTCCGAGTGGAGCAACATGTCAATCCGCGGATTGTTGTTTCAGTGAGCTAGCACTATAAAAATCCAACTCAGAGTTTTGGTCTATAACAAAGCGAACCTATCATCATCTCATTGAAAATAAACTTGTGCTCGCCATGATATAGCTGACAACTCTCTCAGTTTGGCGTAAAGTAGCAATCACTCACTCACTGTTGTTATTATTAGTATTGTTGTATGTTACTATGGTTGTTATTGTTGGTTGTTATTGATGTTGTTGTATGCTACTATTGCTGTCTCAAATTGCAATACAGATATAACCAAACTTCTTAGAAAAACCTGCAGGTATTCTGTTGTACTAACAAAACCCACATATTATAACAAAAAGGAATGATAGCATAAGCATTGACAAGTACAATATCAGGGTTAATGAATACTCGTATTTAACTGATTACTACCTATGAATGTAGTGTGAATCTTTATATGTGGATTTCTATTGATGTTGCTGTATGCTACTATTGATGTTGTTGTATGTTACTATTGATATTGTTGTATGTAATTATTGATGTTGTTGTATGTTACTATTGATATTGCTGTATGCTACTATTGATGTTGTTGTATGTTACTATTGATATTGTTGTTTGTTATTATTGATGTTGTTGTTTGTTATTATTGATGTTGTATATTACTATTGTTATTGTTGTATGTTACTATTGATGTTGTTGTATATTACTATTGCTGTTGTATGCCACTATTGCTGTTGTTGTAGATTAATATTGTTATTGTTATAGGTTACTATTGCTGTTATTGTAGATTAATATTGTTATTGTTGTAAGTTACTATTGCTGTTGTATGTCACTATTGCTGTTGTTGTAGATTAATATTGTTATTGTTGTAAGTTACTATTGCTGTTGTATGCCACTATTGCTGTTGTTGTAAATTAATATTGTTATTGTTCTATGTTACTATTGTTGTTGTTGTATATTACTATTGCTGTTGTATGCCACTATTGCTGTTGTTGTAGATTAATATTGTTATTGTTGTATGTTACTATTGCTGTTGTATGTCACTACTGCTGTTGTTGTAGATTACTATTGTTATTGTTGTATGTTACTATTGCTGTTGTATGTCACTATTGCTGTTGTTGTAGATTAATATTGTTATTGTTGTACGTTACTGTTGCTGTTGTATGTCACTATTGATGTTGTTGTAGATTACTATTGTTATTGTTGTATGTTACTATTGCTGTTGTATGTCACTATTGATGTTGTTGTAGATTACTATTGTTATTATTGTATGTTACTATTGATGTTGCATGTTAATATTCCTGTTGGTGTAGATTACTATAGTTATTGTTGTATGTTACTATTGGTGTTGTTGTATGCAACTATTGCTGTTGTTGTGGGTTGCTATTGCAGTTGTTGTATGCTATTATTAATGTTTGTGTATGTTACTATTGTTGATGTTGAAGGTTACTATTGCTGTTGTTGTATGTCACTATTGCTGTTGTTGAATGTTATTATTACTGTTGTATGTTGCTATTCCTGTTGGTGTAGATTACTATTGTAGTTGTTGTATGTTATTATTGATGTTGTTACATGTTACTATTGCTGTTGATGTATCTTACTATTGTTGTTGTTGTTTGTTGCTCTTGATGTTGTTGTTTGTTACTCTTGTTGTTGTTGTTTGTTACTCTTGATGTTGTTGTTTACTACTCTTGATGTTGTTGTTTGTTGCTATTCCTTTTGTTAAATTTTACTATTGTTGTAGGTTATTATTGCTGTTGTTGTTTGTTACTATTGCTGTTGTTTTATGTTACTATTGCTGTTGTTTTATGTTACTAATACAGTTGTTGTTTATTACTCTTGTTGTTGTTGTTTGTTGCTATTCCTTTTGTTAAATTTTACTATTGTTGTAGGTTATTATTGCTGTTGTTGTTTGTTACTCTTGTTGTTGTTCTATGTTACTATTGCTGTTGTTTTAAGTTGCTATTGTTGTTGTTGTTATTCCTCTTGCTGTTGTTGTTTATTACTCTTGCTGTTGTTGTTTGTTGCTATTCCTTTTGTTAAATTTTACTATTGTAGGTTATTATTGCTGTTGTTGTTTGTTACTATTGCTGTTGTTTTATGTTACTATTGCTGTTGTTTTATGTTACTAATACTGTTGTTGTTTATTACTCTTGTTGTTGTTGTTTGTTGCTATTCCTTTTGTTAAATTTTACTATTGTTGTAGGTTATTATTGCTGTTGTTGTTTGTTACTCTTGTTGTTGTTCTATGTTACTATTGCTGTTGTTTTATGTTACTATTGCTGTTGTTGTTATTCCTCTTGCTGTTGTTGTTTATTACTCTTGCTGTTGTTGTTTGTTGCTATTCCTTTTGTTAAATTTTACTATTGTTGTAGGTTATTATTGCTGTTGTTGTTTGTTACTATTGCTGTTGTTTTATGTTACTATTGCTGTTGTTTTATGTTACTAGTACTGTTATTGTTTATTACTCTTGTTGTTGTTGTTTGTTGCTATTCCTTTTGTTAAATTTTACTATTGTTGTAGGTTATTATTGCTGTTGTTGTTTGTTACTCTTGTTGTTGTTCTATGTTACTATTGCTGTTGTTTTATGTTGCTATTGTTGTTGCTGTTATTCCTCTTGCTGTTTTTGTTTATTACTCTTGCTGTTGTTGTTTGTTGCTATTCCTTTTGTTAAATTTTACTATTGTTGTAGGTTAATTGTTGTAGGTTATTATTGCTGTTGTTGTTTGTTACTCTTGTTGTTGTTCTATGTTACTATTGCTGTTGTTTTATGTTACTATTGCTGTTGTTGTTATTCCTCTTGCTGTTGTTGTTTATTACTCTTGCTGTTGTTGTTTGTTGCTATTCCTTTTGTTAAATTTTACTATTGTTGTAGGTTATTATTGCTGTTATTGTTTGTTATTATTGCTGTTGTTTTATGTTACTATTGCTGTTGTTTTATGTTACTAATACTGTTGTTGTTTATTACTCTTGTTGTTGTTGTTTGTTGCTATTCCTTTTGTTAAATTTTACTATTGTTGTAGGTTATTATTGCTGTTGTTGTTTGTTACTCTTGTTGTTGTTCTATGTTACTATTGCTGTTGTTTTATGTTACTATTGCTGTTGTTGTTATTCCTCTTGCTGTTGTTGTTTATTACTCTTGCTGTTGTTGTTTGTTGCTATTCCTTTTGTTAAATTTTACTATTGTTGTAGGTTATTATTGCTGTTGTTGTTTGTTACTATTGCTGTTGTTTTATGTTACTATTGCTGTTGTTTTATGTTACTAGTACTGTTATTGTTTATTACTCTTGTTGTTGTTGTTTGTTGCTATTCCTTTTGTTAAATTTTACTATTGTTGTAGGTTATTATTGCTGTTGTTGTTTGTTACTCTTGTTGTTGTTCTATGTTACTATTGCTGTTGTTTTATGTTGCTATTGTTGTTGCTGTTATTCCTCTTGCTGTTTTTGTTTATTACTCTTGCTGTTGTTGTTTGTTGCTATTCCTTTTGTTAAATTTTACTATTGTTGTAGGTTAATTGTTGTAGGTTATTATTGCTGTTGTTGTTTGTTACTCTTGTTGTTGTTCTATGTTACTATTGCTGTTGTTTTATGTTACTATTGCTGTTGTTGTTATTCCTCTTGCTGTTGTTGTTTATTACTCTTGCTGTTGTTGTTTGTTGCTATTCCTTTTGTTAAATTTTACTATTGTTGTAGGTTATTATTGCTGTTATTGTTTGTTATTATTGCTGTTGTTTTATGTTACTATTGCTGTTGTTGTATGCTACAATTGCTGTTTTTTTATGTTACTATTGCTGTTGTTGTTTATTACTCTTGCTGTTGTTGTTCATTACTCTTGTTGTTGTTGTTTATTACTCTTCCTGTTGTTGTTTATTACTCTTGATGTTGTTTGTTACTATTCCTTTTGTTAAATTTTACTATTGTTCTAGGTTATTATTGCTGTTGTTGTATGCTACGATTGATTGTGTGTGTTATTATTGTTGTTGTTGTTTGTTACTATTGCTGTTGTTGTGTGTTACTATTCTTGTTGTTTTTGTTCCAATTGTTGTTGTGGGAGATTTCTATTGTTATTGTTTCATTTAATGCTGTTGTGTTATGCTACTGTTGTTGTAAGTTACTATTTCTGTTGTTATATAACCGCATCGGTGGTGTAATGGTTAGCGTGCTCGCCTCGAGTGCTATAGATCGTGGGTTCGATCCCCTGTTGGATCAACACTAAGACAACACAATTGGTACTTGTTGATTCTCCGCTAAGCACGCAGCATAAATGAGAAAGAACAAAGACTGGTTGGCTTGGGATCAGGATAATTTGTCCGAGTGGAGCAACATGTCAATCCGCGGACTGTTGTTTCAGTGGGCTAGGACTAAAAAAATCCAACTCAGAGTGTTGATCTAGAACAAAGCGGACCTATCATCATCTCATTGAAAATAAACTTGTGCTCGCCATGATATAGCTGACAACTGTCTGAGTTGGCATTAAGAAACAATCACTCACTCACTGTTGTTATAGGTTACTATTAGTATTGTTATATGTTACTATGGTTGTTGTTGGTGGTTGTTATTGATGTTTTTGTATGTTACTGTTGTTGTAGGTTATTATTGCTGTTGTTGCTTATTATTATTGCTGTTGTTGTATGTTGCTACTGTTGTTGTCTTAGGTTACTATTGATGTTGTAGGTTACTATTGCTGTTATTGAATGTTACTATTGCTGTTATTGAATGTTACTATTGCTGTTGTTGTATGTTACTATTGCTGTTGTTGTATGTTACCATTGTTGTTATTGTATGTTGTAGGTTACTATTGCTGTTGTATGTTACTATTGCTGTTGTTTTAGGTTACTATTGATGTTGTTGTAGGTTACCATTGTTGTTATTGTATGTTGTAGGTTGTTGTTGTTGAAGATGATGTTATTCATTTTGTCGACAATCATTGTCAATTCTCATTATTTCTTGAATAACATTAAGTATGCATATTAAACGCTTATACTTGGTAAATGTCGAAGTTGATAATTAATTTGTTCACGCCACGATAAAGCTCAAATATTGCTAATTTTGGCGTTAAGCACAAATCAATCAATCAAGCAATCAATCAATTTACCTTGATAATTCATTTGAATACTCAACTCGAACTTAAATGAACGATTCCTTCGACAACACAACGAGGTATTGCAATATTATTAATAATCAAAGACATTTTTTGTTGATGCTGTTTTTATTGATAACACTAAATCTATTGTCACTTGAGGTCGTCTTTTCAGAAACCTGAAAAAGGAAATTATTTAATGTTACTGAGAGATTACGCGCTTATCCAAACAAGCAAAATAAGAAAAACAAATCTTTGTTTTAAAGCAATTAGATTTTATCATAAAAACAATAATATAACATTTGATAATAAACCATTCCATTCAAACGACATCTATATATTTCTACTTGTTTGATTTACAGAAATATTAAAACTCATATTTCTGATCATCGTTATCTTCCAAGGTCATTTGTTGTTTACTGGGATTTGGAATTACTACAGACGATATCATAAGAAATTATGGCGTTGCAATGCAAAGAAAGTAGAACAATATGAAAGGTGGGAGAAAACACAAAAAGACAGAGAGGGGACAGTGATCTCTACGAGCAATATAAGATCCCACTGAGCTCCATTTTTTTGGATTTCTGAAGCTAAGTTATATATCAAAGAAACCGCAGTAGCTACTACCGATTAAAGTTTGCTAGAAGTTGTTATGTTTTTTGTTAAAACCTTAATGTCCGTTGAGCACTCTTTTTTGTTTTCAAAATTCTTAGCATGAACATATTTCGCATACTAGTCACTGCACATTAAATTGCAACCCATAAATCATATTTTGTGTTTCCATAGATTGCTTCTTGTTGTAATTCTCAAATATATACTAGTCAACAAAACAAACGATACAAGGGTTTGATGCTCAATATGTTTTACATAGGGAAAATAAATCGACAAAAATCGTATTATTTAGATTCATATGGGCCTAACAAATAAGACAATTATCAACAAAATTTCTCAACTCCATTATTAGAACAAATGATGGACAGACAGAAATTGTCATGCAGTATAGAGGTTTGCGGAGTTCAATAACGTGTGTGACCACCTCTTGCAACGACAGCTTCGCATCTCCGACGCATAAACACAATCAATAGTTGTATTAAGGTTTGCGGGGTGTTGTTCCATTCGTGCTCAAGTGCGTCACGCAGCTCTTGTAGTGTTTCCGGTGGAATTTGATCGTGGCAAACCCGTCTACCGAGTTCATCCCATAAATGTTCAATTGGTGACAGATCCAAATCCCAGGAAGAACATGGATGTGATTCTGGTTCAGAAAGTCTGGATAAACACGAGTCAGGTGACATCTTGCATTGTCATGTTGAAAGACGTGATCAAAATTTCACTATTGGAGAAAGGGCAGAACGATAGGATCCAGAATATCGTCTCTGTATTTTACGGTATTCAATGTTCCTTGAACAATTTTGAGCTGAGTGTAAACATCATGACAAATTCCAGCCCAGACCATAGCACTTCCGCTTCCAAAACGGTCCGACTCGTACACACACTGGTCCGTAAAACGTTCCCCACGCCTGCGGTACACACGATAACGTCGATCGTTAAAACGAAGTGAAAATCGGGATTCATCACTAAAAAGGATGTGTTACCAGGTGTGAAGCCTCCAACGACGGCCTGCACGGACCCAGGCTAGTATCGCGGTCCTATGGCGTTGCTTAAGGATTAGTCCTACCACCGGACCCCTAGCACGGATTCCAGATTCACATAGTCTCCTCCGAACAGTCTGACTCGAAATTCGGACATGTGCTAGACCAGGTGTTCTACAGACAGTGCCCACAGCCATTATCATACGGTTCCGTAGGTGAATAAGGCGTAAATCTCTGTCTTGACGTTGTGACGTCACACGCGGCCTGTCTTTACAGGTTCTGTCATTCGTCCTACCTGTTTTTCGAAGACGAATCATTTTTTGTTGGCCTTGAAATGGTTATTCTAGACACATCAAGGTGGTCTGTAACGGCCTGATGAGTCATTCCAGCCTGACCCATGCCCACCGCTCACTCACGGTCATTTTGATGGAGCCGTGACATCGAAGTTCTTGTGAAAATTCAAATTTTCAGAATGGCAAATTGTTTATTTTTGTTGACAGCACAATTAATTACCGCAGGTGATTTAAATGCCTAATTCGATCATCGCAAACTCGATCATGGGACGGAAAATTGGCTTTCCGAATTTTTCCGTAACGGAATAGGATGTTATTGTTTGCTTAGTGAGGATAAACGTGTTTCACGCAAGCATTGACGTAAATGATAATAAACAATTGTTTGGGTTTTAGCAAAATAATATATTTAAAAAAAATCTTTGTATCGTTTCTTTTGTTGACTAGTATAATATACAGACAGTCAAAACAAAAAATATTACTGCTGGGGAGAATGTTGCTACTATCTAATAAATTTACTTTACTTACAGTCATCACTTTCACAAATCACTCTATATCGACTATGACATGCCAAGTTATACCAGTTTCCATTTGGATGCATAGCAACACAATTTGGAGTTGAAGCTACAAAGAAACAATGAAAATAATCTTAAAATTAGAAATGTTGTTTTTATTTTACATCGGTTCATCGTGTTCATGTAAAAGAAATTATGCTAAAATGAAAACCTTGTAAAATAATTAGCTTTGCCAACATCAATCGCTACTTTTAAACTCGCAAATTGAGTTTTAACAGTCCTTAGTTTAGTTTACCTAGGGACGTGGAATTAAATGAACGGACTTTTGATACACTAATAACAAGATTTAGATCGGAAATTCTTAAAATAATTAAAAAGTATCTACATTGTAATACATAGCAAAAATCTATTTCGATCTAGCTAAAAAAAATGAATTTTCCTCTGAATTGGTATTTCCAACTTTTTTCTGTTATTTTATGATTTGCAAATGAAGTGACTGATATATTAATACAAATTAATACTTACATGATATTGCCGGATATCCACTTGCAAATTTAACGAATATTGGTTTCTTTTCATCGTGGACCCAATAAAAATCATTTACTTTTGATTTCAAGCCAATCCAGTGAAATGCACCTGTTGATTATATAAACATGTTATCTATATATGATATGAATGATTGTTAAGAAATTACAGTTATCGTCTTATTCAGTAGGAAAGATTGAAAGGAGCAGGTAAAAGCCATCAATTGAATGTCAGACAAAATAATGGGAAAATGAAACAGAGCGAAAAAAATATATATAAATACTTAAAAGACTTTGAAAAAATTGAGCAACGTGAAACCCACTAAAACCGGGGATGAATTCAGTTGCGCGGTAAAGGAAAAAAGCATCCGCTCAACTCGTGACACTTGTGGTATTTTATATGGAAATCGTATGCGTAAATATATACAAATAACGTAAATAAGACATGAACCCCTTACTTCGGTTGTATCGAATCCCGATACCCACATTACATTCCAGGCACATTCCCAAAGGTGGGGATTTCATCATTCAGTTAGTTTTATCGGTCCAGGCTCCATCCCCCCTCCCAATTATTCCGATCTTGACTAGGCAAGATATAGCCTTGATAATTATATAGAAGATAAACACCATGGTACCCGATAATCCGGCTATTTTCAAAATAACTAAGAGTCAATCTTACCTATTTTTGCCACAAGCTTCTGGATAAAGGCATTTTCCTTCTTATTGTCAATTTTAACTATGACACCATTGAAGTCCTTGCATTTTTTCTATAACAAAAACGTGAATATTAAAGAAAATTTTTCATTGACGTGTTTTTTTTCTATTTTTTTTTTGTTTTATTTTTTTTTGTTTCTTATCAATAATCCAATAAATTAAAATAGGAAAATGGTCCTTAATATCATCAGTATTAAACAGTTCAATATTTAAACTTGGAGTATACAGGTGTTCTGATCGGTCTTTTTTTTATCCCTTGATGAAGATCAGTACTACCAGACTACCGATGAATATATACTTGATATTAATAAAATTTTGTGCGCACACATTTCTGGAATAACGTTCATCGGGTAATCTCGGCATCAAAAGATTGGAGAGCTAAATGATTTGAAAAGTCTTTGGGAGCAATACATCCAAAGGATAACCAAAATCTGTTAAAGTAACCTATGCCACTTTCAACAATATTTCAGCTATATTTGTGGCGGTCAGTATTATTAATGAAGTGAAAACCCCAGACCTGCCCCAAGTCGCTGACAAACTTTATCACATAATGTTGTATCGAGTACACCTCGCCATTAGCGGGATTCGAACTCACAACGTTAGTGGTGATAAGCACTGATTGCACAGGTAGTTGTAAATTCAACAACCATACGATGACGACCACGACGAATCTTTCCTATGCTTGAAGGAGAAAAACCTCAGTTTTAATAATAATTACAGCATTAATGCATTGTAATATTTCTTACCACTGAATCTTTAAAACTTCTCGATACAGTATCAAGGAAATAGCAATGTCCATTATATTTCGCCCATTTTCTTTCTGCAATGAAATATGAATTTTATGTTCATAAAATAATTTAAGATTCCTAACTATTACGTATGACATGAATCATTGTTGGGGCATTTCATTCACATCTAAATACAAAATGTCAATTGGATCCGAAAATCAAAACCATTTCAGAAATAAAATTTAATATGAAGTCCAGATTAAAACAAAGACATCAACATTGTCCCGCCAATTGAGAAGTGTATTTTAAAACTACAGTTTGAATATGTAAACATATGGTTGGCATTTTTATTTATTGTAAATGCAAGAAATAAAAGTTTGAAGATACCAAAGGGGAGATTTGTTTCTGATCACGAGGCCAAATTGGTCATGCCGGATACTGTCATTACTAAGCTGCTGTCGTTGTGGTGTTACTATTTGCATTCTTCAATTACTTTGATAAATATTTAAAAGGTTTATGTTTTTGTGTAAATCTGAAATCCAAGGCGGTTGCCATCGCATAGGACAATTAATAAATAAACTTACTCCTTCAGGCATTAGGTGAGCATAGCCAATTTTGGCTATCCTGTTTAGGCCCTTTAGTTTTATTGCTTCCAAAAACCTTTGAAAGAGTTTAAAGATACCAAAGGGGTAATAAGAATCCGTAAATCGAAGAAGACACAAAGTAATGGCCAAAAGAAAAAATACAAAAGGACAAACAACGATCTACAAAACATACATATAAAACTAATGATCGAGTAGCACGAACCCCACTAAAAACCTGGGGATTTCCTATCTTTCTTTCCATTTTTAGCGTACCTGATGAAGGTTATTCCACTAACGCGTCGTGCGCACTAAATTTGATATCTTATGTTTTCATTACAACAAAACAACATATATAAACAATCGCAAGGACCTCATCAACATACATAAAACATCAATGGAACATAAAACAGTAACAGTGTTCTACTCTACATGTGTGAACATACATATTGTACTTCTAAGCAATCTATTTTATTTTACCAAAAGATTGGAATGAAAAAATATTTGTTATGTTTCCTTTGCTATGTTCTCATGACAAGTGTAAATCAACATAAAACTTTATACCGGCATTACTATCAGTATTGTACTGAATATATATATATGATAGATTCAGATCGACGTTCAGTCTCTAATCGACGTCCACTCCTCAAATCGGCGTCCACTGACGTCATTATCTCATATCAATGTCTAATTTTAGGATATTCTCAAATCGGCGTCCTTCCCAAACTCTCATATCAATAGGCCCGTTTACAAGATCAAAGTTTGCCATGAAAAATAATTTATCTGTTTCTTAATTTTTTTTTTTTTTTTTTTTTTTTTTTTTTTTTTTTTTTTTTGTGTGTTTTTTTAAGCATTTTCCCATTCTTTAATATTATCAATAGGGGAAGAATCTACTTTGGCGGACCCCGGATATTGTAATAATCAAAACGCATGACCCATAACCTTTCATTTTATTACCATGCGGATATGACAACAAAAGGGATAGGCTTAGGGTTAGGTTTAGGGTTAAGGTTAGGTTTAGGGTTATGGTTAAGGTTAGGTTTATGGTTAGGTTTAGGGTTAGGGTTAAGGTTAAGGTTAGGTTTATGGTTAGGTTTAGGGTTAGGGTTAAGGTTAGGTTTATGGTTAGGCTTAGGGTTAGGGTTAAGGTTAAGGTTAGGTTTATGGTTAGGTTTAGGGCTAAGGGTAAGTTAGGGTTATGGTTAGGGTCCGCTAAAGTAGGAGTACTCCTAAACACAATAGGATTGTATCTACAGTAACTAAAAAATGCATAGGCATTTTTGTCATCAAGAACCCCTCATCTAGAATCTGGTCTTGTCCGTTTTCCATCATTGTTTCAAAACCATGCCCTAACGGGTATGACGTCATTTGAAGTATACGTCAGTGACGTAATTGGATGTCGATTTGATTGATTGATTGATTGATTGATTGATTGATTGATTGATTGATTGATTGATTGATTGATTGATTGATTGATTGATTGATGTTTAACGTCAAGCGAGCAAGTTTTCAGCTAGGACAGGAACATTTAAAACGGGACTCGAAACAAGGAAAGGTGATGGGTAGGGACGGATAATTTTGCCAGTGCAACAGGTCTCTTATGGACCACTCATCATGAGCATAATGCTCATCATGAGCTGTTACACTGGGGTCTTTAACGTGCGAAGAGGGTGGCAATCTCTCAACACGGGACCTCGGTTTTATTTACGTCTCATCCGCAGGACGGGTTGGTTGTGAATTTATACATCCTGCACAACTGACGGACGCTCCTTCAAGCCGAAGAAGCTCTCTGTCCCATTTCTATACCCCGGGGTTCCCGAGGGGTTGACCCCTTTTAGAGGACTAGTGCCTCTAGGGCGGAAAAACCTGGTGCCTATTCTACCCCCGGCACTCCCTCTATGAGGAGAGTTGCATCGATTTGAGAAAGTGAAAAACGGCCATATATTTGAGAATTGGACGCCGATTTGAAGATTGGACGTCGATTAGAGACTGGACGTCGATCCGAGTCTTACATGTATAATATAAATAAATTATGAAAAATAAAACAATTACAAAACTTATCAAAAAAATGTAGATATAACTAACTTAGTGCAGACGAGAAAAGTTTGAAGATGCAAATGGGGTAATCAGATAACCCATGTCGAATACGGACAGATGATACAGTATGGTCAAAAGACAAAGGGAAAGAGGACAAACAATGATCTACAAAACACTACACAGAAAACTAAAGATTGAGCAACCCGGACAATAACCTTCACTAGGTACGCCAATAATCAAAAGATTGGTTTTTGATTTGATTTTTGGTGTTTTAACGCCACTTTCAGCAATATTTCAGCTATATCATGGCGACCAGTTTCAGTGGTGGAAAAAACCGGAGTACCCGGAGAGAACCACCGATCATGGGCAAGCAACTGGTAAACTTTATCACTTGCGGCTGCGAGTCGAGTGCACCTTTTTTTTGTAATTTACAAAGCCGGCCGCGAACCCACGCCGTATTGGTGATAGACTTGCATGAATTGCTAGGTAATCCAACTACCTAACTCATTGAGACACTCGGGCCCCTCAAAAGATTGGAAAGTCAATTAATTTTAAAACACTTGTTCACAAGTAAAAAAAAGTCTAAAGGTGAGAGACAAAAATCTATTAAGGTTTCCTATGCCTGAGGGAGATTGACCTTAGTGTTAATAAAGTACATTATTTAGGACGCTAAATTTCAAATGCATGAAACAAATAAATTTTACTCACTGTGAAATATATGATTTACTATATCAAAATCCTCTTGTAGTTTTTTCACACATTTATTTATTGATACCATTGGTTCTTTCAGCGCACTGTCTCGGTCACATTTTCCAAGGTATTTCTGAATATTTGTCAATGGCGTCTTTGCGGCGTTGAGAGTGTTCACTGTACTTTGTGAGACACAGGATGTAGTCACTGCCTTTACAGACAGGAAGAGTACTAAGGCAAATTGCACTGGAGTCATCTTAGGTGGCTTAAAGTAAAAATATTGTTATATATGGTTTTATATATTATGAAAAGTCAGACAACTGATAAAAGCTTAGCTTAAGAAGAGTTTGATCGAGTAACACGAACCCCACTAAAAATCATATTATATTTGCATAAAAGTAGCAAATGTGGTTGGACACAAGTTATTATATCATTAGTGAAGTCATTTCCCTTTTGCAAAAATATAAACAAAAATGATTGCACATAATGGCGATAATTACACAAATAAACTTTGCAATATGATATAATTAGACGATAATAATAAAGAAAATAGAAAGAAAAATAAGGTGAAAGAAAATGTCTAAATCTTCAAAACAAGAGAAACAGATAAGAAGAAGGAGAAAAAACAACATGGACTGGAATGGGCATGCTAGTTACATTAGTTAAAGCTATGGGTGCTTCTAATAAATGAATAAACAGTGCTGATCAGGGACTATTTCTATGTTTTGTTCAAGAGTCAGATTTTCATCACCAGCTATATTGTTTTATTTTCAATGCAAAATGGACATTCAAAGAAAAGGTGTATACAGTCTTCAAAGCCATGATCCCAGATGCATACAGGGCTGGGCTTTAAATTGATAAGGTGCAAATCTGCACATAGCGAGATGCACATGTTTTTATGTCTACTATGAAGAATACTTACTGTTCTGTGTCACTTCAACCGAAATAAAAAGGTACCTTTTCAATAATATATTATTTAGTGTTTATATATGCTAGAAGAGTTTGAATATACCAAACATTGCCATAATTTCAAATTGCCGGAAAAGATAAAAAAAAAAAAAAAATAGACACAAAAAAGATATGAACAAACACAGATACCTAAAAATTAACAACCGGAAGGATGACCCATGTGTTACGGGAGGTAAGAGGTTCATGTCCAACGTGTTACAACCACTTTGTTACTCAGATGAGTGCATTGTGCTTTGGGTATTGCAATGTTCCTTGAACTTAAAAGGATCAGTAACGTCTTTTACCCTAAATAAGTAGTTACTATCATGGCGAGAAAATATTACTGAGAAATATCAAATCGTCAACGATTGCCTGTGTCTAAGGGAGTTAATCTTTAGATCTAAAACCAAGATCGTCTTCGTTTACCTTCGACTCAAGAAGATGGACCATCGTTTAGATAATAATTACATTAGTCATCAACTGTAAATTGTAATGATAAATATAATTATGCAATAAATTATATCAGTGCCGAAATACAAACTAATAGGTTGATGAGAACTCTCGGCCACTAATAGTCGACTAGTGTTAGCCAAAAAAATTCTAAATAATATTTAACTATAACATTTTAATGATTTGGTGGTAGAATGTTCATTTTTAAAACAATTTTGTCCGAAGCATTCTGTAATAAAACAATGATCATATTAATTATCCATTTTGGTCTTTCTTAATGCAATACTAAATAAACGTAAGACAATGCCGAAGGGGCAATCTAAAATTAGCAATCTAGAGAAACTGGCCACATAGGGTACACAAGACGAAGACAAACAAAGCCAAAAAACAACACAACATGCATTGGACACCACTATACGTGAACAAATACAGGTAACGTAAATTAAATACGAGTCCTCCTTCAAGTAACTAGAGGTAAAGACGAACCGAACAAACATTTTAACTGAAAAGTAAAATCAAACATAATATTAACAAATTTGAAAAATAGGGTACATGTATGAAATATGTTTACTTACCTTTTGTCTTTGTAAATGCGTAAATGGAAAACAATTCAGCCTTTATAAGCAAATACAATGCATGTGTAATTAAAATGAAATACTTCTAGAATCAATATAAGTTGAACTTTGCATCATATACAAATGTCATCACGTTTCACTCATTTCTAGGAACATATATTTTTATTGAATTTGGCAATAGTCCCATTTCACACAAAAATGAACTATATCGAAATCAGGAATATAAACAGAATACAATAAAAATAACAAACGAAAAGAAATAATAAAGGACGAAGTACTTATAACTGTAGGCTATGCGATTTTTCCTCCTTTTTATAGGAGCTAGGAGTAGACTCCTATCTATTCATAGCCAAATATCTTTTCACCGGAAGTTTTAAAAATAGATCAATTGATATTTAGACACGCAGAAAATATATATTTCAATGAAAAATTCCCATTTCTTTAATTATTTACTCTATGCAAAATCGAAATAAACTTAAAATAAAATTCTAATTAAGCAATCTCTTTCTACGAGATTCTCAGCGGAAGAGCTGCGTAGGTAAAATGAACGGAACAGCCATAGGAAAAAATTATTACCTACAAAATTCATTCAAAATAAAAGATAATTACGTGTACGGATCATCGTATTATTGAAATTTCATTGAAGAATTTGCATTTGACCAGTTGATCGTTATTTCCTGCATTTTTGTGTTGTTTTAGTGTGACTGTGATAAAAAAAAGGGCGTAGTTACACTGTAAATAAAAGGTGGGGATCCTGAATGGAATATCTTTGTTAGCAGACGAATATCTTCCAACTCGCCGAAGTATTTCTTCGCTCACAACTTTTTTGAATTTGTAAGTGGTTTTTTGTCAACCTAAATCTTATATTTTGATCATGAGTAGGCTGGTGACCAAAGAGCATTCCTATGCTGATATTTTAAAGGGGTCCAATGCACAAGCTCAAAATCAAAAGAACCTACCCATGCAAAACCTGTGCCTGCAACAATCCTACCCAACAATTTAGACACTGAAACTAAAACCTCCGACTGTACCCCTACGGAAATTTATGTTGAAATTATTAAGATGAGCTCCCCTACTTCTCAAAATATAACCCCACACCCATCAAATGTTCATGGTACACCTGCTATGCCTATGGGCTATGGACAATTTCAACCACCACCAAGTAATTTAAATGCCAATAACTCTCAGAAAATAAAGATAGAGAATGACCATTCACAAAATATAATCCCACAACAACCAGATTTACAGGGTTCACCTATGCCTATGGGCTATGCACAACTTAAACACCCACAAAATAATTGAAATGCCAAAAACCATGTAAGAATTAAAATAGAGAATGAAGATTTTCTTATTTATGATGTTCCAGGAGATGGCCAGTGCTTCTTTCATACCCTTAGTTTAGCCATCACTGGCAATGTATCACAAAGCTTGGTTGATAGGTCATTGATCTGCTCCGAAATTTACAACAAATATGATTTTTATGAAGACCAGTTAAAACTTAGTCACCATACCAATATTTCAAGGCATGAATATCTGAATAAAATGGTTTATGGTAACCAATGGGCTACAAATACTGAGATTTCAGTAGCTACTAGAATTTTGCAAAGCAATATAAATATTTGATTACATGGAAGAGATGGACAAAACAATATCTGTTTCACTAATGAAGAATATATTAATTGTTCTCTCAGTCGAAACGTGGATTTGCTTCTACACCAGAGTCATTTCAAATTGCTTATAAACAATTCTACCGAACAAAACGGGCGAAAAGCAATGAAGATTCATTTTCAAAACTGAATAAAATATATACAAGCAAAATATCAAAAGAAAAAAAAACAAGAAAAGAGAAAACAACCACAGGAAAAATCATCCACATCTGGGGAAAAAATTAAACTGACAAAATCTAACACAAATGTAGAACAGAAACACCCAACACAAACAAATGTGCCTGAAATTATTCCTATAATATTGAAATACCTATTTCTGAATCTCATAATTCTCTTAATAGTGATTCTGAAATCTGTCATTCCATTTCTAAAAAAGAACATGAACTCCCTCAGAAGTGTTGAAAAGTAGGGATTAATTTTGAGTCAAGAACACATATTGAAAATGAAAATGAGATGAGCAAAATATTGAAAAAGAACTATGACAAACTAAGATATCAATTAAAAACACTTGGGTTAAATCTAGAATATATATCTGAGGCTCTAGAACTAACAAATGATCAACACTTAGACCATGCATTTGACTGTATCTGTTCTTTTGAATTGCAAGAAATGTCATATTCAGTTAAATGCTGTTCTATTTGTAATGAATGTAAAATAAATATGAAATCAAAAAAGGTGTTTATGAAAAATGCATAAGAGATAAAAATCCTATTAAGATGTTTTCCTCTGAAAACAACATGGATCCTGGCAAAATGTCAAAAATGAACTAAAAAACCTGTCTATTGTTGAACAAAGATTAATAGCTAGGATTTCACCCTGCATAAATGTTCATATGTTAAAGCATGGAGGAATTGCAGCAAATGGACATTGCGTAGCCTTTCCTCAAGAAATTGATAAACCTGCTAAAATCCTTCCGAATTTACCGTCTGAAATCAATATAATTAAAGTTCGAAAACAGGGTCAAAATGATACATTTAAAGATTTTAATGTAAGTCGCTATAAAATTCAAAATGCTCTGATCTGGCTTAAAGATAATAATCCTGTTTATTCAGATATCTTTATTAGTGAGGAGAGATTAAATTTACTCCCAATAGATGGAGAGATATCAATTCACTCTGTTCAATATGACCCTAATATTGTTCATATAAATGATCAAGGACCCGCCCCTCAACAAATTGATCCTGGAATAGTCTATTCAGAGACAGTTGCTGGTATAATTCTTCCTGCGCCAATTATTAATATAAATGATAGTGTAACAGAAACGGTTAAGACTATTACATCAGAGTCCTCTGACAAAAACCCTGAATTTACTATTAATAAAAAAGGTCAAATAACTATACTATGGCCTAATGGGGGTAAAGAACCAGTTTCAGACTTTACCACCAAACACTTTTGTACCCTTGCATTTCCTGTTCTATTTCCTTTATGGTACAGGAGTTTTTCATGTAAATAGACCTAGGACATGCACTTCTTTGGCCGACTGGGCAAACCATTTACTTTGGTATCGAGATTGTCACTTTGCAAACCATATTTTTTTCAAATTTGTTGCTCACAACATGATAATGAGGAAAAGGTTTTTAGAAAATAGTACATTTATTGTAAAGCAAAAACTAGGGGATGACCTTTTATCTATTGCCGAACTCAAAGACAAGTTGAAAAATGGGGACAAATCAATTGCAGAGAAGATATTATATTTTAGTGCTACATTGCGGGGTACTTCACAATATTGGAGTCACAGATCTAAAGAGTTAAGAGCTTTAATTCAATATAAAATAAATGAAGATCATGAATTGTCATCATTTTTTACAACTGGAAGCTGTGCTGAATTTTATTTCACGCCCCTAAAAATAATCTTATCAATTTATATTAAAGAAACTATTGGTACTGAAATCAATTTAGAAGATCCTAATATTTTGCTTAAGGCTATTCAGGATAATTCACATATTGTGGCTGATTTTTTTGAACGGCGCACACAATTTGAGACCTGTTTTTGGGACAGAAGCATATTGGTATAGACAGGAAATTTCTAAATCAAGGGGCATGATCCATTGGCATGGAATATGTTGGAGATCTGATCATGAGCCTCATAACCTTTTACATGAATCTTTTTCAAAGAGAGATAACTCCAGCCAAATAATTAAAAAAAAAACTTTAAAAAGTACTTGAAAAAATAATGCATTCCCTTCTCACGCCTCCCTCTTAAAATTATAGGACTTCCTCCTTCAAACAGGTTGTGCCTGTCTCATATTATCTTGAAAATGGGCCATTTATGAACAATTATACTTTATATACACGTTCAAATTATATTCAATATTCACACTATTGGGATAATGAAATAAACACATAGATATCGAATCATATGTGCACTACGCGTCTCCGTAATAAGCTTCAACATGCACGCTCAAGGCTAAAAAAAATGAAAACCAAAATAATTCCAAGTATCTGGGAGCAATATAATCAATTTAGCCAAGCATGATGATCAAAGCCGTCTAAGGTCATGCAACTTCCCTTCATGGAGAGCTGCTCTTCAAGGCAAGTGAGGGGGCCCGGGTGGCTCAATGAGTTAGGTCGTTGGATCTAGCAACTCATACAAGTCTATCACCAATACTGTGTGGATTCGCGCCCGGCTTTGTAAATTACAAAAAGGGTGCACTCGACTCGCAGCCGCAAGTGATAAAGTTTACCAATTGCTTGCCCATGGTCGGTGGTTCTCTCTGGGTACTCCGGCTTCCTCCACCACTAAAACTGGTCGCCATGATATAGCTGAAATATCGTTGAATGTGGCGTTAAAACACCAAAAACCAATCAAATCAAATCAAGGCAAGTGTGACTGTATTGTCATTTCATGCAACAAACGCATACAATTAAAATGAACACAACACCAATGGTATGAAAATCCCAAAAAGAAGCTATAGATCAAACAATGTGTCCAGCTACATAATTGTGGTCCCATTTCTCTGCTTAACCCAGCCAGATGTGTGTGCCTGTCCCAACTCAGAACCTAGAATTAGGCTTCTGTCGTCTTCGTTGCAGTATTTAAAAGGTTTTTGTCAGGCAAAGAGGTGTGGTTTGCTTTGATGTCGTAGGTAATATTGTCTGTCAGTACTGCTTTCAAACTTTCCGTTCATTTATAAAGACGATATCTAGTGGATGAGGAATTGGGAACTCTTCCCGAACTCCTATTTTCCTCCCCAATTAAAATATTTATTGAAAACTTTACATTTGTTAGTGAAAAGGCAATAAGTACAAAGATCTTATCCTGGTCTCGTTAATATTAGTAGCATTATATAAATAGTGTTAATCATTTTAATACAATACAATCAAGATTAATCAATGAATGCAATACGGATTTTGAGAGTCATTTCATAAGTGTTACTAATTTTAGATTTGCTTAGTTTCCTGTGTAGTGTTGCTTTAGATCCCTGTTTTTTCCTTTTGCTTTTGTCCTTTATCCTTTTGTCCATTGTATTGTTTTCGATTAATGGATTTTCATTTCCCCTTTAGTATCTTGTTTTTTTTTCTTTTTCCCTAGTTCCCATCTTTCAAAAGGAGATGATAGTTTTAACTATTCAATGTTGTATCGAGTACTCCTCGCCTGATCGGGATTCGAACTCAAAACGTCAGTGGTGATAGGCACTGATTACATAGGTAGTTATAAATCCAACTACCATACGATCACGACAACGACGGCTTCTGTTCCTTTGATGCAGGTTATTTCGTTAATAAAAACTAACTATTATGGTAAAGACAATAAAGATGACGTCATGTCAGATTGGTGAAATGGAAAATCATATATTGGCTTTGAGCATAAGCGATGAAAACGCATCGTGAGCACTAAATTTGATATCTAGATTTAATTACTATTACTGGGCCGATGCCTCTGCTGTTGGACTATTAGTCCCCGGGGTATCATCCACCCAGTAGTTAATGCCGAAGTACTGACATGGTTTATTAAATATATTTGTATTAAAATATACAGTTCCTAAGTCATATAATTATTATTAAGACTAATGGTTCCTCACCACAGGCATAGGTGACCTTAGCCGATGTTGGTTATCCTGTTTAGGCCCATTGTCTCTGTGTGTACATGATGAAGGTTATTCCAGAAACGTCGTGAGAACTAAATTTAATATTTACGTTTTTATTACACATACATATGTCCATTCATTAACCTTATTTGGAATTAATGCGATTTTACAATAGACAACTATCGAAACTGCGTGTTTACCATGGGTGCTGATATCTGTTATTTAAATAATAAAAATAACTTTAAAACTATGTTGAATCGTTACTGATTGGTTGATTGAAATATGAACCTTGGCATGGGTCCATACAGGAAGGAGAAGGCGTTTAGATGTTAGTGGATCACCAAACAATATATTATATATAATGTTGTAAAAAATGCATCAATACAATTTGAAAAAAACTTCACATACTTAGTGATTTATGCAGCTACAACAAACGATGGTTCCACTCCGACAATACATTATACTCTTCTTTTTCGGAAAATATAATATATATATGTAGGAGCTTAAGACAAAGAGAGACCGAATAATTCTTTCTCTAAAATTTACATTTTATGAAAAAGAATTAAAAAATATTCATTTGTTGCTATATTTTTGCGTTTTTATTATTTGTCTTTGTTTTGTTTTGTTTTGTTTCATAGCTTTTTCTTTAAAATAATACTTTTCGTGCCTGTTTCGCAGCAACAGCAATTATTGTTTATTTCCATTTACAATAACTAAATAATTGTGTTTATCTGCAATTTTTGCCCTTACATATATAATTTATAGTTCATTTCATCGAGGCAGTTTTTAAAATTCTACGGGAAATTAAACACCTCAAAAAGTTCACAGTGGTAAAATTCGAAGATCGAAACTAAAGTTTCGAAAAAACGAAATCAAATCCGACCATAAATCAGGTTTACTTTCTGAAGCAGACATACCATATAGTTTGCTTCGAAGAAATGTATTTTTTTATATTAATTAGTAAGAACGGATATGGATGTGAATGAACGGTTACAATTCATGACTAATCACCAGATTTGTAACAAGAGTAACACGACGGGTGTCGCGAGTGGAGAATGAAGTGGTTACTCTTCCTGAGCATCGGTTTTAGTGGGGTTCACACGCTCAATCTTTAGTTTTCTGTGTATTGCTTTGTAGACCATTGTTTGTACTTTGTCGTTTTTCGTTTGGCCATTATATTGTATTACCTTCGATGTACGGCTTCTCTTTAGGACTTTAGTTCCTTAGTTTCAAGACATGAGCAGATATGATTTGAACAGTCAGGAAAAGTAACATTAAATAAATATAAAATTAACACAACGTCAGCTTCTAAGGTTAATTTAATAACAAGTTTAAATTCGTATCCATCTGTAGGTGCCTCCGTTAAACTATTCAGGTTTGATGCATAGTAATATCTACATCCCATAATAGATACAAAACATATATAATATATATATACAATACAATCTTTAACTGTTTACCCTTTGCTATCACATGTCTTCATTCCAGTTTCATATCATGGAAGTCACGATTAGGGAGAAAAAGCGGGGAATTTCTATATAAAAAAACTCTTAAAATATATATCAGTCTGTAGGACAGGCGATTGTGGAATTTACCTCCCTTTTTTTTCTTATTATCCACAAGAGTAGAGAGTGCTTGGTACATGTGAGCTGCTGTTACCATAATAGTATTGTGGAGACACGGACACGAACACTTAATATAAAAGAAAAGAAGATGAAATATTAGAGAAATTTTATTGAAAATAAATATGTATACAGAAAGTAAGAACAAATGGTGGGGGTAGTTCCATGCCATTATCGCCAGTGATTTTTAGCAATAACTTCATTCAGCTTGTTCCTAGCAATAATTAGTACTCATAGCGCAACTAAAAATCCATGAACGGCAGGTCATGCTAATGTTCCTTTATATATCATTTCGCTTAGGAGTTTCAAATTGATTTCTTGACTCAAGAAATCTCATAATAATAAATAATGATCTGGCGGTAGAATGTTCATTTCTAGGTCATTTTACAGTAGTGAGTGAGTGGGTGATTGTTGTTTAACGTCAACTCAGCAATTTTTCAGCTTTATCATGGCGAGAACAAGTTACTTTTCAACGAGATGATGACACTTTGTGCTATACCAACACTGAAACAGCAGTCCGCGAATAGACATGTCGCACAGCATATAATGGGAAGAAATGTGTCCATGTGTTCATCAAGAAACTGCTTGCACTACCCTACCTCCCAGCAGAGCATATTACTCCAGCATTCCAACATCTTCTACATCAACATCTGGAAACTCCAACCAGCTACAACAGTTGATGACATACATTGGCTACACAACGCAGTGTGGAACATCCGTCAGTGGTAGGTGTATCAGCAGTCTGTTAGGACCAACAATGATGTTGAGGGTAAGGGATCGACCATTTAACTTGAAGGGGGGAGGGGGTATGGTTTTTTGTTTCGTTCAGAATTTGTTTTTCGGACTACACAAGAGTTAGAATATTTTTTGTTTTTGTCGCGCAAAGCGCGAATTGTTTTTCCAGCATTTAAAATTAGGTTATATGACAAAAACTCTGAATCAGATTATTTTTTTTTTCCTCCACCAAAATCAGAATATTTTTTTCAGCAACAAACCCCCCCCCCCCGCCCCCCCCCCCCCCCCTCAAGTTAAATGGTCGTTCCCTAAGTTATTTTATTATTTGAATAACATATCTTGTAATATATGTGTCAAATTTCATTTATACCATACTTATCGAGATACTGTATAATATCTTTTATTTACTACAAATACACAAACATAGGTAATCACTGATTACAAAGTTCACCTCGTTCACTTAATTTACTCTATAATAACAGTACAAACATAGAGTTGTTTTTTTAATAAAATAAATATATACAGATACAAGTGTCAAATTTACATTGTGATCAACATACTGCATTTTATCAAAGTTCATTATATGTAACATTTTAAGATAATTTACGTTATAACATGTATTTATATGTATCACTTTCTTATTTTAGGCTGGTATCGACGCTTCAATGGAAAGGCAACACACTTCACTTCTACCGACTTGTTCCAGCCCTCCGTAAACAAGCTAACACTGTGTCCATACAGGTCCGTTTTGTAGAGGAGCAGACTTTAGCAAGGTACCAGAGGACCACTTACAAAAGATCACAAAATAGACTGTCTACACTCTGGGAGCAGTATGAAGCCAAGACCATTCGCACTTCAAACTTCTTAAGAGCAGAGGGTAACATATATGCCGTTGCGGTACCAAACCCAGAACCAGACCAGCAAGCTGCTTCAGACAGTGATTGACTTTAACATATTTAATAGTGCTAAATGTGTATTTATGTATATTTATGTATTGTATCAGTTTATGCATCTGTGTCATCATTTTGTTTGAAATAGTGCTTCTTCTATTAAATAGTTACTTCTCTGTGACATTATGAATGAAAATGTTTTGTTAAATATTGTTGAGTGAATGTGATAATAAAATGTGAAAAGAAAAGTTTGCATTATCTTTTTCAACATTCAAAGAACTTCGATTCAGCAACTAATGGAAAATAACAGAAAAAAAACATACCAGGAAAAAAATATCACCAATAATATTCAACTGTACACAGAAAGTTATATGGTTCTGCAACCAATCAAATCAAAAACAAAGACATACGATATACAAACACACTGATGCAATAAAATAAAGCAATAAAACATACATTCCATGCAAGGATAAACAGAACCAACAAAAATAAAGATAAACACAAGACTACACGATATATGCATGGGTAGAAACTAAAATACAACATAAATAAAACACAAAAACAAAGGGACACAAATGACATGACAAAAACATCCTGAATAAACAAAAAAACAACAAAACAAAAAAAAAAACAAAAAAAAAACAAAACAAAAAAACAAACAAACAAACAAATCAAAATGAACAAATAAAAACATTAAAAAAAAACAAAAAAAATGAACACAAAATAAAAAATAAAAAAAATCCAACGGAAATTTGTTTTACAACTAAAATATCTCTACGTTATTTATTTTTTATTTTTTTTATTCCTGTCTGTAGCAAGATTATCCAGGGTGTCGAACCTATTCGGTTGGAGAAGGGATTATTTTGGTTGCAGACCAACAACATGGCGAATAAAACGTTAAATTTCCACACCGGTAAGTGCATTCTCTGCTATTGTCGGTGTTTCATTGAAATGTATGCTTTAATACCATAGCGTTTCGGGACTTGATTATCAGTTATGACAATGTGTGTTTCTTTTAGGACATCGGTTTGCTCTAAAAGATGCTATTGACATAAAACTGACCGGCGAAACACGATATGTTTTGTCATGGGTACATAAAAGGACCATTTCTGTACAATTTACGAATATAATGTTAGGATGTTCGTGTCATATATGTTCACTGCTTTATTCTAATTAAATATGAATGTTCAATTATTGTATTTAAACCTAAAATAACGAGTTTTTACCAATTAATAATTTTTTTGGTTGGAGACTCGAGGTATATGACTTATTTTTGGTTTTGTTAAGACATTGAAAGAAAACTTTAACACTGGATGTTTTTTCCCGTCAGAAGACGCTACACAACTACTGTTAAATCCTCATTTTAGAAATAAAATGCAGCTATTTATATACGAAATGAAATTTATAATTATTGTCTTAAATGTCACACATGTGACATTTATTTACTCATCAGGACAGCCTTTCAAAAAATGTGCCCCCTTTTCCCAGTCTAAAAGGGTTGTTTCTTTTTGCAAAGTGTTTCTGATGTTTGACCGCAACGCTTTTCGGTGGGGCATTTCTAGAGGTCACTATGCTTGACGGATATTAATCAAACTTGGCATGGATGTTGAGGGGAAGGTCCCTACAATCGATATACATTTCGCTCTGGTTTGATGAAATGCATGGCCACCACAGGCGTTCTTCGATTCTGATTGGTCGATTTTCAAAAATGTTCTCCTATGAAATTACAATGCAAAATAATTTGAAACTGTGTCTCTGATGTTTGACCGCAACATATTTCGGTGGGGCATTTCTAGAGGGCACTGTGCTATGTGTTCAATGAAGTTGACATGCTGATCTTTCGTCGTTATTTTGGAAATGAAGTGAAGGGAATAAAGGTTAGAACAGTGATCAAAATTCGTGACAATCCAGGCATAAAGACTTGGTCAAGAGAACCGACAATAACTACAAACAAAACAAAATAGTTATAATAACAAAAACAAACACACATACAGAAAACCGTCTTTCTGTTAATTTTTCACATTTCCCTCTTCTCTGAAACCGCTTGACGGATATTAACCAAACTTGGCAGGGATGTTGAGGGGAAGGTCCCCTACAATCGATATACATTTCGCTCTGGTTTGATGAAATACATGGCCACCAGAGGCGTTCTTCGATTCTGATTGGTCGATTTTCAAAAATGTTCTCCTATGAAATTACAATGCAAAATAATTTGAAACTGTGCAGAAATTTTCTATGTGAGGTCTTTTACAAACGATCCATCTTTGGTTCCGATTGGACAAATAAACTGGGCCGCCAGCGGAGCCAGCAGAGATATATTTTATGGTCCACTTACATTATGACTGACTCAACCATACCATAGCAACTATTGGTGCTAGAATCAAGTGATATATATCATTTGGTAAGAGGACGGCCATATAATTATGAGGGGGGAAGGCTGGCAGTTTTTCCAAATAAATATTCTGGTCACCAATAATTGGGAAAAAAAAAGAAAAACAAATCTGGTCTGACCTGATATTCAACAATGTTATAATAAAAAAATGATATTTATCCTGTACTATGCATGAAAGAAATGTTCTGCCCGACTAAAGTTGAAAATGATTATTCCGACCCGAAAAAAATTGCCAGTTCGCACACCCCCAATCGAGTGACTCTTTCCCTCTGTGCATTGTCTATGCATATAATATGCTGTTGTGTTGATTTCTTTTTGCCCCTTGTGGGCCCTTTAATTTGGAAAATAAAAATTATGCCTGATATATTTTGCATTTATAGACCAACTAGCAAATGCTTTATCTAATCTGAAATTATTTTTGCACCATATATTATGAACATTGTCGTTATCACTCTGTAAGAATTGTTTTAAGAAAATTAGCACCAACCATTTGTGTCGTATACCTCGAGTCTCCAACCAAAAAAATTCTTAATTGATAAAAGCTCGTTATTTTAAGTTTAAATGCAATAATTGAACATTTATATTTAATTAAAATAAAGCAGTGAACATATATGACACGAACAATCTAACATTATATCCGTAAAATGTACAGAAATGGTCCTTTTATGTACCCATGACAAAAAATATCGTGTTCCGCCGTTCGGTTTTATGTCAATAGCTTTTTTTTTTCTTTTTTAGAGCAAACCGATGTCCTAAAACAAACACACATTGTCATAACTGATAATCAAGTTGCCGAAACGCTATGGTATTAAAGCACACATTTCATTGAAAGACCGACAATAGCAGAGAATGCACTTACCGTGTGGAAATTTGACGTTTTTTTCCGCCATCTTGTTGGTCTCCAACCAAATAGGTTCGACCTCCTGTTATCAATCTCCATTGAAAAAATGACATTGCCTAAGTAAACAAAAGTGTTGACTGTTTTGACAGCAATTTCCTGTTGATCATTTCTCAATTAATGGCTTTGTATAGGAGAATGTCCAAATAACTCTCCATTCCTTAAAAATAATGGAGCCGAGGCCCCTTTCCATTGTTTTTAAGGAATGGAGGGATACGAGGACATTCTCCAACTTGAAATCCAACCCATTGTACTTTATTAATTTTTATGAATTATTAATCTTGTAGAAAAAAAAAGTATGTGTATAGTATCTAAAGTACAGAGTATTAAATTACTTGCCCCTTGTGGAACCTTAAAAGTAATGGAGAGTTTTGACAATAGATGTACATCACAGGTGGATTTTAAAAAGTATACCCTATATAGATACTATAGGGTCGACACATGCAATTTGATGTTAACATAAGATTGCATGAATATTGACACGAACAAGTTAAAATAAGGAAAAAGAGATGAAATAATAAAGAAATAAAGATATTTTATTGAAAATGAATTTGTAAACAGAAAGTTAGAAAAAAGGGGGGTGGTATATATCCGTGCCACAAGCGCCTGTGATAAATTGCATAAATCATTTTATTATGTCTGGATGCTATCTAATACCAAGATATGCCTCTAACAATATCTCAGACAGCATATCATGGCAGTCACGATTAGGGACAAAAGCAAGAGTCTCCCAGGAGCCTGTAATCGCTCACCTGAATCAAAGCTGCTTTCAATAACAACGCAACTGCACTGTGGCGGCCATCTTGGTGGGAGAGCGCGACTGCCGGACACAATTTTGGAAGAGGAACATCCAATGACTATTCCATCAAAGTTTGGTTCTAATTGAGCTACTGGTTCCAGACAAGATGTTTTTATGTGAATTTCCCACAGGGTTCTATGTTAAAGTAAGTACAGCTGTGCAGCCATCTTGGTCAGAAGGCGGAACCACCAGAAACAATTTTGGAAGAGGACCATCCAATGACTATTCTATCAAAGTTTAGTTCCAATTGAGCAACTGGTCCAGACAAGAAGATTGTTATGTGAATTTCCCACAGGGTCCTATGTTAAGCTAAGTTCGGCTGTGGGGCTCATCTTGGTCGAAGGGCCGAATCGCCGGACACTTTTTTGGAAGAGAACCATCCAATGACTATTTCATCAAAATTTTGTCCTTATTGAGCAAATGGTTTCAGACAAGGAGATTTTTATGGGAATTTTCCATAGGGTCCTATGTTAAATTAAGTTCGGCTGTGGCGGCCGTCTTGGTTGGAGGTCTGAAATGCCAGACATAATTGTGGAAGGGGACCACCCAAGGATCATTTCAGCAAAGTTTGGTTGAGATTGGCTCAGTAGTTTCAGAGGAGAATTTTTTTTTAAATTTCATCCCCTTTTTTCTATTTTTAGCTTGGCGGCCATCTTGGTTGGAAGTCGGGATCACCGAACACAATTTTGGAAGGGGGTCATACAAGGATCATTCCACAAACGTTTGGTTGCAATTGGCCCAGTGGTTTCTGAGGAGAAGATTTGTATGTGAATTTCCCATAGGGTCCTATGTTAAGCTAAGTTCGGCTGTGGGGGCCATCTTAGTCGAAGGGCAGAACCGCCGGACACATTTTTGGAAGAGAACCATCCAATGACTATTTCATCAAAATTTTGTTCTTATTGAGCAAATGGTTTCAGACAAGAAGATTTTTATGGAAATTTCCTATGGGGTCCTATGTTAAATTAAGTTCGGCTGTGGCGGCCATCTTGGTCGGTGTTCTGAAATGCCGGACACAATTTTGGAAGAGGACCACCCAAGAATCATTTCAGCAAAGTTTGGATGAGATTGGTTCAGTAGTTTCAGAGGAGAAGATTTTTTAAAATTTCATCCCCTTTTTTTCTAATTTGCATAATCGGTCAAAATCGGCAAAAGTTCAAAGTTCATGAAAAATCCTGTAATATATGTTTAAAAGCTCATCATTATGCTTAAACAGTTCAAATGTGAGCACATTCTGGCTTGAAATAGAGCAGTTTTGGCCATTTGAAGAAATTTTTATTTTTAGTAACAGCGGCCAACTTGGATATAGGACGGCGCTGAGGGACACAATTTTGAAAGGGGACCACCTAAGGATCATTCAGACAAAGTTTGGTTGAAATTGGCCCAAGTGGTTTCTAACAAGAAGATTTTTAAAAGATGTTTTGCTTATTTATGCCCAATTTGCATAATCGGTCAAAATCGGCAAAAGTTTAAAATTCATAAAAAATCCCATAAAACATGTTAAAAGGCTCATCATTATGCTTATACAGTTCAAATTTGGACACATTCTGGCTTAAAATAAAGCAGTTTTGGCCATTTGAAGAAATTTCTATTTTTAGTAACGGCGGTCATCTTGGATGGAGGGCATGGCTATCGGACATACTTTTGAAAGGAATCATCTCTGCCAGGTTTGGTTTAATTTGGTTCAGCGGTTTCAGAGGAGAAGATTTAAATGTGATCTTTTACCGAAATATGCCTAATTTGCATAATCGGTATAAATCGGCTGAAAGAAATATTTCACACAAAAACCCCGAACATATGTTAAACTACTCCTTGCCATGTAGCTGCAGTTAAAATTTGAACTCATTTTGACTTATACTAAAGCAGCAATGGACAATTAAAATGTCATCCCCCCTTTTTTCTATTTTTAGATTGGTGGCCATCTTGGTTGGAAGTCGGGATCACCGGACACAATTCTGGAAGGGGGTCATCCAAGGACCATTCCACCAAAGTTTGGTTGCAATTGGCCCAGTGGTTTCTGAGGAGAAGATTAAAATGTGAAATGTTGACGGACGGACGAAAAGTGATGGCAATAACTCACATGTCTTAAAGGCCAGGTGAGCTAAAAAGGTCAATAACTCCAAAATGAGTAATGGGATTTACTTCAAAATTGCAGGGTAGGTAGATCTTGACATGCTGCACATTTTTGCAATTTAAGCTTAACATCCATCTCTAAATAGTTTTTGAAATATAATACGAAAAGTAATAAAAGAAAAAAACAAATTGATGAAAAAAGGACAATAACTCCAAGATGGGTAATCAAATTTACTTCACCATTGCAGAGTGGGTAGATCTTGACATGCTGAACATGATTGCAGTTTCAACTTACCTTCTGTCTCTTATAGTTTTTGAAATAAAGGACGAAAAATATTAAAATTTAGAAAATTTGATGAAAAAAGGGAAATAATTCCAAAATGGGTAATGGGATTTACTTCAAAATTGCCGGGTGGGTAGATCTTGTCATGCTGCACATATTTGCCATTAAACTTAACCTTTATCTCTTACAGTTTTTGAAATATAAGACGAAAAGTATTAAAATTTTACAAATTTGATGAAAAAAGGGTAATAACTCCAAGATGGATAATCAGATTTACTTCAAAATTGCAGAGTAGGTAGATCTTGCTGTGCTGATCATTTTTATCCCATGTCAGATTTTTGATATTATTAACGGTATTTGAGTTATTACCCAAAACCTGCAATTTTACCATATGTTCTATTTTTAATAACAGTCGCCATGTTGGTTGGTGCACGGCACAGTTTTGAAACTAGACACCCTAGTGATGATTCTGACCAAGTTTGGTTTCCATTGGTGTAGTACTTTCAGAGAAGATTTTTGAAAAAGTTTACGACGTACGACGACGACGACGAATGCCAAGTGTTGGCAATAGTTCACATGACCCTTCGGGTCAGGTGAGCTAAAAAAGGGGGGATTTCTATATAAAAAAAACTCTTAAAATATATATGTCTGTAGCACAGGCGATTGTGGAATTTATCCCTCCCCCTTTTTTCTTATTATAGACAAGAGTAGAGAGCGTTGGTACATGGGGGTTGCTGTTACCATAATATTATTCTGGAGATACGGACACGAACACGTTAAATACAGGAAAAGAAGATGAAATATTAGAGAAATTTTATTGAAAATAAATATGTATACAGAAAGTAAGAAAAAAAGAGGGGGGAGGGGTCGTTCCATGCAACAATCACCAGTGGTCTTTAGCAATAACTTCATTCAGCTTGGCAAAACCAATAATAAGTACTCATAGCACCACTGAAAATCAATGAACGGCGGGTCATGGTAATGTTCCTTTATATATCATTTCGCTTAGGAGTTTCAAATTGATTTCTTGACTCAAGAAATCCCCGAAAAATAAATAATGGGCCGAGTTCAAATGTTAATTTTTAGGCCATTTTGCAGTATCTAGTTTATAACAATGCATTGTCTATATATTTAATGTAGTACTTGATATATACCTTTAATTTACAAATAGTGCAAGAAAATACAAAATCAAACAGATCATATGCTATGTAAATGTAACCAGAGGCTCTCAAGAGCCTGTATCGTTCACCTGGTAATAAAAAAAAAAAATTGGTCCTATGTAAAAACTATGTTCTGCAGTGGTAGTCATCTTGGAATTACGATCAACATAAATAACACAAAGTTTGTAAAGGACCTTCCAATGATTGATGCACAGTTTAGGTTCAATCAGTGCAATAGCTTCAGAGAAGAATATATTTCTGTATTTTCCCCATATGGTCCTGTGTTAATACTATGACCTGTGGTGGCAGCCATCTTGGATTTCCGATAGGCATAAAAAAACAGAGGACCTTCCAATGATCATTCCTGGGCAGTTTGGTTTCAACTGTCCAAGTGGTTTCAGAGAAGAAGCGTTTTGAAACATTTTTCCCATAGGGTCCAATGTTAAACTAAGTCCTGTCGTAGCCGCCATTTTGAATTTCATATCGGGATAAAAACCTAAATTTGTAGAGGACCATCCAATGAACATTCATGTACAGTTTGGCTTTAATAATATTTGTAGTTTCTGAGAAGAAGGCATTTGAACATTTTCCCATAGGGTCCAATGTTAATCTATGTCCTGCGGTGGTGGCCATCTTGAATTTTCGATCGGCATGAAAAAACAGAAACTTTGTAGAGGACCTTCCAATGATCATTCCTGGGCAGTTTGGATTCAACTGTTCAAGTGGTTTCAGAGAAGAAGCATTTTGAAACATTTTCCCCATAGGGTCCAATGTTAAATTAAGTCCTGCCGTATCCGCCATTTTGAATTTCATATCGGAACAAAAAACGTAAAGTTTGTAGAGGACCATCCATTGAACATTCATGTACAGTTTGGCTTTAATCATATTTGTAGTTTCTGAGAAGAAGGCATTTGAACATTTTCCCATAGGGTCCAATGTTAATCTATGTATTGCGGTGGCGGCCTTCTTGGATTTCCGATCGGCATAAAAAACATATAATTTGTAGAGGACCTTCCAATGATCATTCCTGGGCAGTTTGGATTCAATTGTCCAAGTTGCTTCAGAGAAGAAGCGTTTTGAAACATTTTACCCATAGGGTCCAATGTTAAACTATGTCCTGTCGTAGCCGCCATTTTGAATTTCATATCGGGACAAAAAACCTAAATTTGTAGAGGACCATCCAATGAACATTCATGTACAGTTTGGCTTTAATAATATTTGTAGTTTCTGAGAAGAAGGCATTTGAACATTTTCCCATAGGGTCCAATGTTAATCTATGTCCTGCGGTGGTGGCCATCTTGAATTTTCGATCGGCATGAAAAAACAGAAACTTTGTAGAGGACCTTCCAATGAACATTCCTGGGCAGTTTGGATTCAATTATCCAAGTGGTTTCAGAGAAGAAGCGTTTTGAAACATTTTCCCCATAGGGTCCAATGTTAAACTAAGTCCTGCCGTATCCGCCATTTTGAATTTCATATCGGAACAAAAAACGTAAAGTTTGTAGAGGACCATCCAATGAACATTCATGTACAGTTTGGCTTTAATCATATTTGTAGTTTCTGAGAAGAAGGCATTTGAACATTTTCCCATAGGGTCCAATGTTAATCTATGTATTGCGGTGGTGGCCATCTTGGATTTCCGATCGGCATAAAAAACATAAAATTTGTAGAGGACCTTCCAATGATCATTCCTGGGCAGTTTGGATTCAATTGTCCGAGTTGCTTCAGAGAAGAAGCGTTTTGAAACATTTTTCCCATAGGGTCCAATGTTAAATTAAGTCCTGTCGTAGCCGCCATTTTGAATTTCATATCGGAACAACAAAACCTAAATTTGTAGAGGACCATCCAATGAACATTCATGTACAGTTTGGCTTTAATAATATTTGTAGTTTCTGAGAAGAAGGCATTTGAATATTTTCCCATAGGGTCCAATGTTAATCTATGTATTGCGGTGGCGGCCATCTTGGATTTCCGATCGGCATAAAAAACATATAATTTATAGAGGACCTTCCAATGATCATTCCTGGGCAGTTTGGATTCAATTGTCCAAGTTGCTTCAGAGAAGAAGCGTTTTGAAACATTTTTCCCATAGGGTCCAATGTTAAACTAAGTCCTGTCGTAGCCGCCATTTTGAATTTCATATCGGGATAAAAAACCTAAATTTGTAGAGGACCATCCAATGTACATTCATGTACAGTTTGGCTTTAATCATATTTGTAGTTTCTGAGAAGAAGGCATTTGAACATGTTCCCATAGGGTCCAATGTTAATCTATGTCCTGCGGTGGTGGCCATCTTGAATTTCCGATCGGCATAAAAAAACTGAAACTTTGTAGAGGACCTTCCAATGATCATTCCTTGGCAGTTTGGTTTAAATTATCCAAGTGGTTTCAGAGAAGAAGCGTTTTGAAACATTTCCCCCATAGGGTCCAATGTTAAACTAAGTCCTGCCGTTGCCGCCATTTTGAATTTCATATCGGAACAAAAAACGTAAAATTTGTAGAGGACCATCCAATGAACATTCATGTACAGTTTGGCTTTAATCATATTTGTAGTTTCTGAGAAGAAGGCATTTCAACATTTTCCCATAGGGTCCAATGTTAATTTATGTCCTGCGTTGGTGGCCATCTTGGATTTCCGATCGGCATAAAAAACACACACCTTGTAGAGGATTTTCCAATGATCATTCCTGGGCAGTTTGGTTTCAATTATCCAAGTGGTTTTAGAGAAGAAGCGTTTTGAAACATTTTTCCCATAGGGTCCAATGTTAAACTAAGTCCTGCCGTAGCCGCCATTTCGAATTATATACCGGAACAAAAAACGTAAAGTTTGTAGAGGACCATCTAATGAACATTCATGTACAGTTTGGCTTTAATCATATTTGTAGTTTCTGAGAAGAAGGCATTTGAATATTTTCCCATAGGGTCCAATGTTAATCTATGTCCTGCGGTGGTGGCCATCTTGGATTTCCGATCGGCATAAACAACAGAAACTTTGTAGAGGACCGTCCAATGATCATTCCTGGGCAGTTTGGTTTCAACTGTCCAAGTGGTTTCAGAGAAGAAGCATGTTGTAACATTTTCCCCATAGGGTCCAATGTTAAACTAAGTCCTGCCGTAGCCGCCATTTTGAATTTCATATCGGAACAAAAAACCTTAAGATTGTAGAGGACCATCCAATGAACATTCATGTACAGTTTGGCTTTAATCATATTTGTAGTTTCTGAGAAGAAGGCATTTGAACATTTTCCCATAGGGTCCAATGTTAATCTATGTCCTGCGGTGGTGGCCATCTTGGATTTCCGATCAGCATAAAAAACATATAATTTGTAGAGGACCTTCCAATGATCATTCCTGAGCAGTTTGGTTTCAATTATCCAAGTGGTTTCAGAGAAGAAGCGTTTTGAAACATTTTTCCCATAGGGTCCAATGTTAAACTAAGTCCTGCCGTATCCGCCATTTTGAATTTCATATCGGAACAAAAAACCTAAAGATTGTAGAGGACCATCCAATGAACATTCATGTACAGTTTGGCTTTAATAATATTTGTAGTTTCTGAGAAGAAGGCATTTGAACATTTTCCCATAGGGTCCAATGTTAATCTATGTATTGCGGTGGTGGCCATCTTGGATTTCCGATCGGCATAAAAAACATAAAATATGTAGAGGACCTTCCAATGATCATTCCTGGGCAGTTTGGTTTCAACTGTCCAAGTGGTTTCAGAGAAGAAGCATTTTGAAACATTTTTCCCATAGGGTCCAATGTTAAATTAAGTCCTGCCGTAGCCGCCATTTTGAATTTCATATCGGAACAAAAAACCTAAAGATTGTAGAGGACCATCCAATGAACATTCATGTACAGTTTGGCTTTAATAATATTTGTAGTTTCTGAGAAGAAGGCATTTGAAAATTTTCCCATAGGGTCCAATGTTAATCTATGTCCTGCGGTGGTGGCCATCTTGGATTTCCGATCAGCATAAAAAACAGAAATTTGTAGAGGACCTTCCAATGATCATTCCTGGGCAGTTTGGTTTCAATTATCCAAGTGATTTCAGAGAAGAAGCGTTTTGAAACATTTTTCCCATAGGGTCCAATGTTAAACTAAGTCCTGCCGTAGCCGCCATTTCGAATTGCATACCGGAACAAAAAAACGTAAAATTTGTAGAGGACCATCTAATGAACATTCATGTACAGTTTGGCTTTAATCATATTTGTAGTTTCTGAGAAGGCATTTGAATATTTTCCCATAGGGTCCAATGTTAATCTATGTATTGCGTGGTGGCCATCTTGGATTTCCGATCGGCATAAAAAACAGAAACTTTGTAGAGGACCTTCAATGATCATTCCTGGGCAATTTGGTTTCAACTGTCCAAGTGGTTTCAGAGAAGAAGCATTTTGAAACATTTTTCCCATAGGGTCCAATGTTAAACTAAGTCCTGCCGTAGCCGCCGTTTTGAATTTCATATCGGAACAAAAAACCTTAAGATTGTAGAGGACCATCCAATGAACATTCATGTACAGTTTGGCTTTAATCATATTTGTAGTTTCTGAGAAGAAGGCATTTGAACATTTTCCCATAGGGTCCAATGTTAATCTATGTATTGCGATGGCGGCCATCTTGGATTTCCGATCGGCATAAAAAACATAAAATTTGTAGAGGATCTTCCAATGATCATTCCTGGGCAGTTTGGTTTCAATTATCCAAGTGGTATCAGAGAGGAAGCGTTTTGAAACATTTTTCCCATAGGGTCCAATGTTAAACTAAGTCCTGCCGTAGCCGCCATTTTGAATTTCATATCGGAACAAAAAACCTAAAGATTGTAGAGGACCATCCAATGAACATTCATGTACAGTTTGGCTTTAATAATATTTGTAGTTTCTGAGAAGAAGGCATTTGAACATTTCCCCATAGGGTCCAATGTTAATCTATGTCCTGCGGTGGTGGCCATCTTGGATTTCCGATCGGCATAAAAAACAGAAACTTTGAAGAGGACCTTCCAATGATCATTCCTGGGCAGTTTGGTTTCAACTGTCCAAGTGGTTTCAGAGAAGAAGCATTTTGAAACATTTCCCCAATAGGGTCCAATGTTAAACTGAGTCCTGTCGTATCCGCCATTTTGAATTTCATATCGGAACAAAAAACGTAAAGTTTGTAGAGGACCATCCAATGAACATTCATGTACAGTTTGGCATTAATCATATTTGTAGTTTCTGAGAAGAAGGCATTTGAACATTTTCCCATAGGGTCCAATGTTAATCTATGTCCTGCGGTGGTGGCCATCTTGGATTTCCGATCAGCATAAAAAAACATATAATTTGTAGTGGACCTTCCAATGATCATTCCTGGGCAGTTTGGTTTCAATTATCCAAGTGGTTTCAGAGAAGAAGCGTTTTGAAACATTTTCCCCATAGGGTCCAATGTTAAACTAAGTCCTGCCGTAGCCGCCATTTCGAATTTCATACCGGAACAAAAAAACGTAAAGCTTGTACAGGACCATCTAATGAACATTCATGTACAGTTTGGCTTTAATCATATTTGTAGTTTCTGAGAAGAAGGCATTTGAACATTTTCCCATAGGGTCCAATGTTAATCTATGTCCTGCGGTGGTGGCCATCTTGGATTTCCGATCGGCATAAAAAACATAAATTTTGTAGAGGACCTTCCAATGATCATTCCTGGGCAATTTGGTTTCAACTGTCCAAGTGGTTTCAGAGAAGAAGCATTTTGAAACATTTTTCCCATAGGGTCCAATGTTAAACTAAGTCCTGCCGTAGCCGCCGTTTTGAATTTCATATCGGAACAAAAAACCTAAAGATTGTAGAGGACCATCCAATGAACATTCATGTACAGTTTGGCTTTAATCATATTTGTAGTTTCTGAGAAGAAGGCATTTGAACATTTTCCCATAGGGTCCAATGTTAATCTATGTATTGCGATGGCGGCCATCTTGGATTTCCGATCGGCATAAAAAACATAAAATTTGTAGAGGATCTTCCAATGATCATTCCTGGGCAGTTTGGTTTCAATTATCCAAGTGGTATCAGAGAGGAAGCGTTTTGAAACATTTTTCCCATAGGGTCCAATGTTAAACTAAGTCCTGCCGTAGCCGCCATTTTGAATTTCATATCGGAACAAAAAACCTAAAGATTGTAGAGGACCATCCAATGAACATTCATGTACAGTTTGGCTTTAATAATATTTGTAGTTTCTGAGAAGAAGGCATTTGAACATTTCCCCATAGGGTCCAATGTTAATCTATGTCCTGCGGTGGTGGCCATCTTGGATTTCCGATCGGCATAAAAAACAGAAACTTTGAAGAGGACCTTCCAATGATCATTCCTGGGCAGTTTGGTTTCAACTGTCCAAGTGGTTTCAGAGAAGAAGCATTTTGAAACATTTCCCCAATAGGGTCCAATGTTAAACTGAGTCCTGTCGTATCCGCCATTTTGAATTTCATATCGGAACAAAAAACGTAAAGTTTGTAGAGGACCATCCAATGAACATTCATGTACAGTTTGGCATTAATCATATTTGTAGTTTCTGAGAAGAAGGCATTTGAACATTTTCCCATAGGGTCCAATGTTAATCTATGTCCTGCGGTGGTGGCCATCTTGGATTTCCGATCAGCATAAAAAAACATATAATTTGTAGTGGACCTTCCAATGATCATTCCTGGGCAGTTTGGTTTCAATTATCCAAGTGGTTTCAGAGAAGAAGCGTTTTGAAACATTTTCCCCATAGGGTCCAATGTTAAACTAAGTCCTGCCGTAGCCGCCATTTCGAATTTCATACCGGAACAAAAAAACGTAAAGCTTGTACAGGACCATCTAATGAACATTCATGTACAGTTTGGCTTTAATCATATTTGTAGTTTCTGAGAAGAAGGCATTTGAATATTTTCCCATAGGGTCCAATGTTAATCTATGTCCTGCGGTGGTGGCCATCTTGGATTTCCGATCGGCATAAAAAACAGAAACTTTGTAGAGGACCTTCAATGATCATTCCTGGGCAGTTTGGTTTCAACTGTCCAAGTGGTTTCAGAGAAGAAGCATTTTGAAACATTTTTCCCATAGGGTCCAATGTTAAACTAAGTCCTGCCGTAGCCGCCATTTTGAATTTCATATCGGAACAAAAAACGTAAAGTTTGTAGAAAACCATCCAATGAACATTCATGTACAGTTTGGGTTTAATCATATTTGTAGTTTCTGAGAAGAAGGCATTTGAACATTTTCCCATAGGGTCCAATGTTAATCTATGTCCTGCAGTGGTGGCCATCTTGGATTTCCGATCGGCATAAAAAACATAAATTTTGTAGAGGACCTTCCAATGATCATTCCTGGGCAGTTTGGATTCAACTGTCCTAGTGGTTTCAGAGAAGAAGCGTTTTGAAACATTTCCCCCATAGGGTTCAATGTTAAACTAAGTCCTGCCGTATCCGCCATTTTGAATTTCATATCGAAACAAAAAACGTAAAGTTTGTAGAGAACCATCCAATGAACATTCATGTACAGTTTGGCTTTAATCATATTTGTAGTTTCTGAGAAGAAGGCATTTGAACATTTTCCCATAGGGTCCAATGTTAATCTATGTCCTGCGGTGGTGGCCATCTTGGATTTCCGATCAGCATAAAAAATATATAATTTGTAGAGGACCTTCCAATGATCATTCCTGGGCAGTTTGGTTTCAATTTTCCAAGTGGTTTCAGAGAAGAAGCGTTTTGAAACATTTTTCCCATAGGGTCCAATGTTAAACTAAGTCCTGCCGTAGCCGCCATTTCGAATTTCATACCGGAACAAAAAACGTAAAGTTGGTAGAGGACCATCTAATGAACATTCATGTACAGTTTGGCTTTAATCATATTTGTAGTTTCTGAGAAGAAGGCATTTGAATATTTTCCCATAGGGTCCAATGTTAATCTATGTCCAGCGGTGGTGGCCATCTTGGATTTCCGATCGGCATAAAAAACAGAAACTTTGTAGAGGACCTTCCAATGATCATTCCTGGGCAGTTTGGTTTCAACTGTCCAAGTGGTTTCAGAGAAGAAGCATTTTGAAACATTTTTCCCATAGGTTCCAATGTTAAACTAAGTCCTGCCGTAGCCGCCATTCTGAATTTCATATCGGAACAAAAAACCTTAAGATTGTAGAGGACCATCCAATGAACATTCATGTACAGTTTGGCTTTAATCATATTTGTAGTTTCTGAGAAGAAGGCATTTGAACATTTTCCCATAGGGTCCAATGTTAATCTATGTCCTGTGGTGGCGGCCATCTTGGATTTCCGATCGGCATAAAAAACATAAAATTTGTAGAGGACCTTCCAATGATCATTCCTGGGCAGTTTGGATTCAATTGTCCAAGTTGCTTCAGAGAAGAAGCGTTTTGAAACATTTTTCCCATAGGGTCCAATGTTAAACTAAGTCCTGCCGTAGCCGCCATTTTGAAATTCATATCGGAACAAAAAACCTTAAGATTGTAGAGGACCATCCAATGAACATTCATGTACAGTTTGGCTTTAATCATATTTGTAGTTTCTGAGAAGAAGGCATTTGAATATTTTCCCATAGGGTCCAATGTTAATCTATGTCCTGCGGTGGTGGCCATCTTGGATTTCCGATCGGCATAAAAAACAGAAACTTTGTAGAGGACCTTCAATGATCATTCCTGGGCAGTTTGGTTTCAACTGTCCAAGTGGTTTCAGAGAAGAAGCATTTTGAAACATTTTTCCCATAGGGTCCAATGTTAATCTATGTCCTGCGGTGGTGGCCATCTTGGATTTCGGATCGGCATAAAAAACACACACCTTGTAGAGGACCTTCCAATGATCATTCCTGGGCAGCTTGGTTTCAATTATCCAAGTGGTTTCAGAGAGGAAGCGTTTTGAAACATTTTTCCCATAGGGTCCAATGTTAAACTAAGTCCTGCCGTAGCCGCCATTTTGAATTTCATATCGGAACAAAAAACCTTAAGATTGTAGAGGACCATCCAATGAACATTCATGTACAGTTTGGCTTTAATCATATTTGTAGTTTCTGAGAAGAAGGCATTTGAACATTTTCCCATAGGGTCCAATGTTAATCTATGTATTGCGATGGCGGCCATCTTGGATTTCCGATCGGCATAAAAAAAAAAAATTTGTAGAGGATCTTCCAATGATCATTCCTAGGCAGTTTGGTTTCAACTGTCCTAGTTGTTTCAGAGAAGAAGCGTTTTGAAACATTTCCACCATAGGGTTCAATGTTAAACTAAGTCCTGCCGTATCCGCCATTTTGAATTTCATATCGGAACAGAAAACGTAAAGTTTGTAGAGAACCATCCAATGAACATTCATGTACAGTTTGGCTTTAATCATATTTGTAGTTTCTGAGAAGAAGGCATTTGAACATTTTCCCATAGGGTCCAATGTTAATCTATGTCCTGCAGTGGTGGCCATCTTGGATTTCCGATCAGCATAGAAAACATATAATTTGTAGAGGACCTTCCAATGATCATTCCTGGGCAGTTTGGTTTCAATTATCCAAGTGGTTTCAGAGAAGAAGCATTTTGAAACATTTCCCCCATAGGGTCCAATGTTAAACTGAGTCCTGCCGTATCCGCCATTTTGAATTTCATATCGGAACAAAAAACGTAAAGTTTGTAGAGGACCATCCAATGAACATTCATGTACAGTTTGGCATTAATCATATTTGTAGTTTCTGAGAAGAAGGCATTTGAACATTTTCCCATAGGGTCCAATGTTAATCTATGTCCTGCGGTGGTGGCCATCTTGGATTTCCGATCAGCATAAAAAACATATAATTTGTAGTGGACCTTCCAATGATCATTCCTGGGCAGTTTGGTTTCAATTATCCAAGTGGTTTCAGAGAAGAAGCGTTTTGAAACATTTTTCCCATAGGGTCCAATGTTAAACTAAGTCCTGCCGTAGCCGCCTTTTCGAATTCCATACCGGAACAAAAAAACGTAAAGTTTGTACAGGACCATCTAATGAACATTCATGTACAGTTTGGCTTTAATCATATTTGTAGTTTCTGAGAAGAAGGCATTTGAATATTTTCCCATAGGGTCCAATGTTAATCTATGTTCTGCGGTGGTGGCCATCTTGGATTTCCGATCGGCATAAAAACAGAAAATTTGTAGAGGACCTTCAATGATCATTCCTGGGCAGTTTGGTTTCAACTGTCCAAGTGGTTTCAGAGAAGAAGCATTTTGAAACATTTTTCCCATAGGGTCCAATGTTAAACTAAGTCCTGCCGTAGCCGCCATTTTGAATTTCATATCGGAACAAAAAACGTAAAGTTTGTAGAGAACCATCCAATGAACATTCATGTAGAGTTTGGCTTTAATCATATTTGTAGTTTCTGAGAAGAAGGCATTTGAACATTTTCCCATAGGGTCCAATGTTAATCTATGTCCTGCGGTGGTGGCCATCTTGGATTTCCGATCGGCATAGAAAACATAAAATTTGTAGAGGACCTTCCAATGATCATTCCTGGGCAGTTTGGTTTCAACTGTCCTAGTGGTTTCAGAGAAGAAGCGTTTTGAAACATTTTTCCCATAGGGTCCAATGTTAAACTAAGTCCTGCCGTAGCCGCCATTTTGAATTTCATATCGGAACAAAAAACCTTAACATTGTAGAGGACCATCCAATGAACCTTCATGTACAGTTTGGCTTTAATCATATTTGTAGTTTCTGAGAAGAAGGCATTTGAACATTTTCCCATAGGGTCCAATGTTAATCTATGTATTGCGATGGCGGCCATCTTGGATTTCCGATCGGCATAAAAAACATAAAATTTGTAGAGGACCTTCCAATGATTATTCCTGGGCAGTTTGGTTTCAACTGTCATAGTGGTTTCAGAGAAGAAGCGTTTTGAAACATTTCCACCATAGGGTTCAATGTTAAACTAAGTCCTGCCGTATCGGCCATTTTGAATTTCATATCGGAACAGAAAACGTAAAGTTTGTAGGGAACCATCCAATGAACATTCATGTACAGTTTGGCTTTAATCATATTTGTAGTTTCTGAGAAGAAGGCATTTGAACATTTTCCCATAGGGTCCAATGTTAATCTATGTCCTGCGGTGGTGGCCATCTTGGATTTCCGATCAGCATAAAAAAACATATAATTTGTAGTGGACCTTCCAATGATCATTCCTGGGCAGTTTGGTTTCAATTATCCAAGTGGTTTCAGAGAAGAAGCGTTTTGAAACATTTTTCCCATAGGGTCCAATGTTAAACTAAGTCCTGCCGTAGCCGCCATTTCGAATTTCATACCGGAACAAAAAAACGTAAAGTTTGTACAGGTCCATCTAATGAACATTCATGTACAGTTTGGCTTTAATCATATTTGTAGTTTCTGAGAAGAAGGCATTTGAATATTTTCCCATAGGGTCCAATGTTAATCTATATCCTGCGGTGGTGGCCATCTTGGATTTCCGATCGGCATTAAAAACAGAAACTTTGTAGAGGACCTTCAATGATCATTCCTGGGCAGTTTGGTTTCAACTGTCCAAGTGGTTTCAGAGAAGAAGCATTTTGAAACAGTTTTCCCATAGGGTCCAATGTTAAACTAAGTCCTGCCGTAGCCGCCATTTTGAATTTCATATCGGAACAAAAAACGTAAAGTTTGTAGAGAACCATCCAATGAACATTCATGTAGAGTTTGGCTTTAATCATATTTGTAGTTTCTGAGAAGAAGGCATTTGAACATTTTCCCATAGGGTCCAATGTTAATCTATGTCCTGCGGTGGTGGCCATCTTGGATTTCCGATCGGCATAGAAAACATAAAATTTGTAGAGGACCTTCCAATGATCATTCCTGGGCAGTTTGGTTTCAACTGTCCTAGTGGTTTCAGAGAAGAAGCGTTTTGAAACATTTTTCCCATAGGGTCCAATGTTAAACTAAGTCCTGCCGTAGCCGCCATTTTGAATTTCATATCGGAACAAAAAACCTTAAGATTGTAGAGGACCATCCAATGAACATTCATGTACAGTTTGGCTTTAATCATATTTGTAGTTTCTGAGAAGAAGGCATTTGAACATTTTCACATAGGGTCCAATGTTAATCTATGTATTGCGATGGCGGCCATCTTGGATTTCCGATCGGCATAAAAAACATAAAATTTGTAGAGGATCTTCCAATGATCATTCCTGGGCAGTTTGGTTTCAACTGTCCTAGTTGTTTCAGAGAAGAAGCGTGTTGAAACATTTCCCCCATAGGGTTCAATGTTAAACTAAGTCCTGCCATAGCCGCCATTTTGAATTTCATATCGGAACAAAAAACGTAAAGTTTGTAGAGAACCATCCAATGAACATTCATGTACAGTTTGGCTTTAATCATATTTGTAGTTTCTGAGAAGAAGGCATTTGAACATTTTCCCATAGGGTCCAATGTTAATCTATGTCCTGCGGTGGTGGCCATCTTGGATTTCCGATCAGCATAAAAAATATATAATTTGTAGAGGACCTTCCAATGATCATTCCTGGGCAGTTTGGTTTCAATTATCCAAGTGGTTTCAGAGAAGAAGCGTTTTGAAACATTTTTCCCATAGGGTCCAATGTTAAACTAAGTCCTGCCGTAGCCGCCATTTCGAATTTCATACCGGAACAAAAAACGTAAAGTTGGTAGAGGACCATCTAATGAACATTCATGTACAGTTTGGCTTTAATCATATTTGTAGTTTCTGAGAAGAAGGCATTTGAATATTTTCCCATAGGGTTCAAAGTTAATCTATGTCCTGCGGTGGTGGCCATCTTGGATTTCCGATCGGCATAAAAAAGAGACACTTTGTAGAGGACCTTCCAATGATCATTCCTGGGCAGTTTGGTTTCAACTATCCAAGTGGTTTCAGAGAAGAAGCATTTTGAAACATTTTCCCCATAGGGTCCAATGTTAAACTAAGTCCTGCCGTAGCCGCCATTTTCAAATTCATATCGGAACAAAAAACCTTAAGATTGTAGAGGACCATCCAATGAACATTCATGTACAGTTTGGCTTTAATCATATTTGTAGTTTCTGAGAAGAAGGCATTTGAACATTTTCCCATAGGGTCCAATGTTAATCTATGTCCTGCGGTGGTGGCCATCTTGGATTTCTGATCGGCATAGAAAACATAAAATTTGTAGAGGACCTTCCAATGATCATTCCTGGGCAGTTTGGATTCAACTGTCCTAGTGGTTTCAGAGAAGAAGCGTTTTGAAACATTTCCCCCATAGGGTTCAATGTTAAACTAAGTCCTGCCGTATCCGCCATTTTGAATTTCATATCGAAACAAAAAACGTAAAGTTTGTAGAGAACCATCCAATGAACATTCATGTACAGTTTGGCTTTAATCATATTTGTAGTTTCTGAGAAGAAGGCATTTGAACATTTTCCCATAGGGTCCAATGTTAATCTATGTCCTGCGGTGGTGGCCATCTTGGATTTCCGATCAGCATAAAAAATATATAATTTGTAGAGGACCTTCCAATGATCATTCCTGGGCAGTTTGGTTTCAATTATCCAAGTGGTTTCAGAGAAGAAGCGTTTTGAAACATTTTTCCCATAGGGTCCAATGTTAAACTAAGTCCTGCCGTAGCCGCCATTTCGAATTTCATACCGGAACAAAAAACGTAAAGTTGGTAGAGGACCATCTAATGAACATTCATGTACAGTTTGGCTTTAATCATATTTGTAGTTTCTGAGAAGAAGGCATTTGAATATTTTCCCATAGGGTCCAATATTAATCTATGTCCAGCGGTGGTGGCCATCTTGGATTTCCGATCGGCATAGAAAACAGAAACTTTGTAGAGGACCTTCCAATGATCATTCCTGGGCAGTTTGGTTTCAACTGTCCAAGTGGTTTCAGAGAAGAAGCATTTTGAAACATTTTTCCCATAGGTTCCAATGTTAAACTAAGTCCTGCCGTAGCCGCCATTTTGAATTTCATATCGGAACAAAAAACCTTAAGATTGTAGAGGACCATCCAATGAACATTCATGTACAGTTTGGCTTTAATCATATTTGTAGTTTCTGAGAAGAAGGCATTTGAACATTTTCCCATAGGGTCCAATGTTAATCTATGTCCTGCGGTGGTGGCCATCTTGGATTTCCGATCGGCATAAAAAACATAAAATTTGTAGAGGACCTTCCAATGATCATTCCTGGGCAGTTTGGTTTCAACTGTCCTAGTGGTTTCAGAGAAGAAGCGTTTTGAAACATTTCCCCCATAGGGTCCAATGTTAAACTAAGTCCTGCCGTATCCGCCATTTTGAATTTCATATCGGAACAAAAAACGTAAAGTTTGTAGAGAACCATCCAATGAACATTCATGTACAGTTTGGCTTTAATCATATTTGTAGTTTCTGAGAAGAAGGCATTTGAACATTTTCCCATAGGGTCCAATGTTAATCTATGTCCTGCGGTGGTGGCCATCTTGGATTTCCGATCAGCATAAAAAATATATAATTTGTAGAGGACCTTCCAATGATCATTCCTGGGCAGTTTGGTTTCAATTATCCAAGTGGTTTCAGAGAAGAAGCGTTTTGAAACATTTTTCCCATAGGGTCCAATGTTAAACTAAGTCCTGCCGTAGCCGCCATTTCGAATTTCATACCGGAACAAAAAACGTAAAGTTGGTAGAGGACCATCTAATGAACATTCATGTACAGTTTGGCTTTAATCATATTTGTAGTTTCTGAGAAGAAGGCATTTGAATATTTTCCCATAGGGTCCAATGTTAATCTATGTCCAGCGGTGGTGGCCATCTTGGATTTCCGATCGGCATAAAAAACAGAAACTTTGTAGAGGACCTTCCAATGATCATTCCTGGGCAGTTTGGTGTCAACTGTCCAAGTGGTTTCAGAGAAGAAGCATTTTGAAACATTTTTCCCATAGGTTCCAATGTTAAACTAAGTCCTGCCGTAGCCGCCATTTTGAATTTCATATCGGAACAAAAAACCTTAAGATTGTAGAGGACCATCCAATGAACATTCATGTACAGTTTGGCTTTAATCATATTTGTAGTTTCTGAGAAGAAGGCATTTGAACATTTTCCCATAGGGTCCAATGTTAATCTATGTCCTGCGGTGGTGGCCATCTTGGATTTCCGATCGGCATAAAAAAACATAAAATTTGTAGAGGACCTTCCAATGATCATTCCTGGGCAGTTTGGTTTCAACTGTCCTAGTGGTTTCAGAGAAGAAGCGTTTTGAAACATTCCCCCCATAGGGTCCAATGTTAAACTAAGTCCTGCCGTATCCGCCATTTTGAATTTCATATCGGAACAAAAAACGTAAAGTTTGTAGAGAACCATCTAATGAACATTCATGTACAGTTTGGCTTTAATCATATTTGTAGTTTCTGAGAAGAAGGCATTTGAATATTTTCCCATAGGGTCCAATGTTAATCTATGTCCTGCGGTGGTGGCCATCTTGGATTTCCGATCGGCATAAAAAACAGACACTTTGTAGAGGACCTTCCAATGATCATTCCTGGGCAGTTTGGTTTCAACTATCCAAGTGGTTTCAGAGAAGAAGCATTTTGAAACATTTTCCCCATAGGGTCCAATGTTAAACTAAGTCCTGCCGTAGCCGCCATTTTGAAATTCATATCGGAACAAAAAACCTTAAGATTGTAGAGGACCATCCAATGAACATTCATGTACAGTTTGGCTTTAATCATATTTGTAGTTTCTGAGAAGAAGGCATTTGAACATTTTCCCATAGGGTCCAATGTTAATCTATGTCCTGCGGTGGTGGCCATCTTGGATTTCCGATCGGCATAAAAAACATAAATTTTGTAGAGGACCTTCCAATGATCATTCCTGGGCAGTTTGGATTCAACTGTCCTAGTGGTTTCAGAGAAGAAGCGTTTTGAAACATTTCCCCCATAGGGTTCAATGTTAAACTAAGTCCTGCCGTATCCGCCATTTTGAATTTCATATCGAAACAAAAAACGTAAAGTTTGTAGAGAACCATCCAATGAACATTCATGTACAGTTTGGCTTTAATCATATTTGTAGTTTCTGAGAAGAAGGCATTTGAACATTTTCCCATAGGGTCCAATGTTAATCTATGTCCTGCGGTGGTGGCCATCTTGGATTTCCGATCAGCATAAAAAATATATAATTTGTAGAGGACCTTCCAATGATCATTCCTGGGCAGTTTGGTTTCAACTGTCCAAGTGGTTTCAGAGAAGAAGCATTTTGAAACATTTTTCCCATAGGTTCCAATGTTAAACTAAGTCCTGCCGTAGCCGCCATTTTGAATTTCATATCGGAACAAAAAACGTAAAGTTGGTAGAGGACCATCTAATGAACATTCATGTACAGTTTGGCTTTAATCATATTTGTAGTTTCTGAGAAGAAGGCATTTGAATATTTTCCCATAGGGTCCAATGTTAATCTATGTCCAGCGGTGGTGGCCATCTTGGATTTCCGATCGGCATAAAAAACAGAAACTTTGTAGAGGACCTTCCAATGATCATTCCTGGGCAGTTTGGTTTCAACTGTCCAAGTGGTTTCAGAGAAGAAGCATTTTGAAACATTTTTCCCATAGGTTCCAATGTTAAACTAAGTCCTGCCGTAGCCGCCATTTTGAATTTCATATCGGAACAAAAAACCTTAAGATTGTAGAGGACCATCCAATGAACATTCATGTACCGTTTGGCTTTAATCATATTTGTAGTTTCTGAGAAGAAGGCATTTGAACATTTTCCCATAGGGTCCAATGTTAATCTATGTCCTGCGGTGGTGGCCATCTTGGATTTCCGATCGGTATAAGAAACATAAAATTTGTAGAGGACCTTCCAATGATCATTCCTGGGCAGTTTGGTTTCAACTGTCCTAGTGGTTTCAGAGAAGAAGCGTTTTGAAACATTTCCCCCATAGGGTCCAATGTTAAACTAAGTCCTGCCGTATCCGCCATTTTGAATTTCATATCGGAACAAAAAACGTAAAGTTTGTAGAGAACCATCCAATGAACATTCATGTACAGTTTGGCTTTAATCATATTTGTAGTTTCTGAGAAGAAGCCATTTGAAAATTTTCCCATAGGGTCCAATGTTAATCTATGTCCTGCGGTGGTGGCCATCTTGGATTTCCGATCGTTATTAAAAAACACACACCTTGTAGAGGACCTTCCAGTGATCATTCCTGGGCAGTTTGGTTTCAACTATCCAAGTGGTTTCAGAGAAGAAGCATTTTGAAACATTTTCCCCATAGGGTCCAATGTTAAACTAAGTCCTGCCGTAACCGCCATTTTGAAATTCATATCGGAACAAAAAACCTTAAGATTGTAGAGGACCATCCAATGAACATTCATGTACAGTTTGGCTTTAATCATATTTGTAGTTTCTGAGAAGAAGGCATTTGAACATTTTCCCATAGGGTCCAATGTTAATCTATGTCCTGCGGTGGTGGCCATCTTGGATTTCCGATCGGCATAAAAAACATAAAATTTGTAGAGGACCTTCCAATGATCATTCCTGGGCAGTTTGGTTTCAACTGTCCTAGTGGTTTCAGAGAAGAAGCGTTTTGAAACATTTCCCCCATAGGGTCCAATGTTAAACTAAGTCCTGCCGTATCCGCCATTTTGAATTTCATATCGGAACAAAAAACGTAAAGTTTGTAGAGAACCATCTAATGAACATTCATGTACAGTTTGGCTTTAATCATATTTGTAGTTTCTGAGAAGAAGGCATTTGAATATTTTCCCATAGGGTCCAATGTTAATCTATGTCCTGCGGTGGTGGCCATCTTGGATTTCCGATCGGCATAGAAAAGAGAAACTTTGTAGAGGACCTTCCAATGATCATTCCTGGGCAGTTTGGATTCAATTGTCCAAGTTGCTTCAGAGAAGAAGCGTTTTGAAACATTTTTCCCATAGGGTCCAATGTTAAACTAAGTACTGTCGTAGCCGCCATTTTGAATTTCATATCGGAACAAAAAACCTAAATGTGTAGAGGACCATCCAATGAACATTCATGTACAGTTTGGCTTTAATAATATTTGTAGTTTCTGAGAAGAAGGCATTTGAACATTTTCCCATAGGGTCCAATGTTAATCTATGTATTGCGGTGGCGGCCATCTTGGATTTCCGATCGGCATAAAAAAACATAAAATTTGTAGAGGACCTTCCAGTGATCATTCCTGGGCAGTTTGGTTTCAACTGTCCAAGTGGTTTCAGAGAAGAAGCATTTTGAAACATTTTTCCCATAGGTTCCAATGTTAAACTAAGTCCTGCCGTAGCCGCCATTTTGAATTTCATATCGGAACAAAAAACGTAAAGTTGGTAGAGGACCATCTAATGAACATTCATGTACAGTTTGGCTTTAATCATATTTGTAGTTTCTGAGAAGAAGGCATTTGAATATTTTCCCATAGGGTCCAATGTTAATCTATGTCCAGCGGTGGTGGCCATCTTGGATTTCCGATCGGCATAAAAAACAGAAACTTTGTAGAGGACCTTCCAATGATCATTCCTGGGCAGTTTGGTTTCAACTGTCCAAGTGGTTTCAGAGAAGAAGCATTTTGAAACATTTTTCCCATAGGTTCCAATGTTAAACTAAGTCCTGCCGTAGCCGCCATTTTGAATTTCATATCGGAACAAAAAACCTTAAGATTGTAGAGGACCATCCAATGAACATTCATGTACCGTTTGGCTTTAATCATATTTGTAGTTTCTGAGAAGAAGGCATTTGAACATTTTCCCATAGGGTCCAATGTTAATCTATGTCCTGCGGTGGTGGCCATCTTGGATTTCCGATCGGTATAAGAAACATAAAATTTGTAGAGGACCTTCCAATGATCATTCCTGGGCAGTTTGGTTTCAACTGTCCTAGTGGTTTCAGAGAAGAAGCGTTTTGAAACATTTCCCCCATAGGGTCCAATGTTAAACTAAGTCCTGCCGTATCCGCCATTTTGAATTTCATATCGGAACAAAAAACGTAAAGTTTGTAGAGAACCATCCAATGAACATTCATGTACAGTTTGGCTTTAATCATATTTGTAGTTTCTGAGAAGAAGCCATTTGAAAATTTTCCCATAGGGTCCAATGTTAATCTATGTCCTGCGGTGGTGGCCATCTTGGATTTCCGATCGTTATTAAAAAACACACACCTTGTAGAGGACCTTCCAGTGATCATTCCTGGGCAGTTTGGTTTCAACTATCCAAGTGGTTTCAGAGAAGAAGCATTTTGAAACATTTTCCCCATAGGGTCCAATGTTAAACTAAGTCCTGCCGTAACCGCCATTTTGAAATTCATATCGGAACAAAAAACCTTAAGATTGTAGAGGACCATCCAATGAACATTCATGTACAGTTTGGCTTTAATCATATTTGTAGTTTCTGAGAAGAAGGCATTTGAACATTTTCCCATAGGGTCCAATGTTAATCTATGTCCTGCGGTGGTGGCCATCTTGGATTTCCGATCGGCATAAAAAACATAAAATTTGTAGAGGACCTTCCAATGATCATTCCTGGGCAGTTTGGTTTCAACTGTCCTAGTGGTTTCAGAGAAGAAGCGTTTTGAAACATTTCCCCCATAGGGTCCAATGTTAAACTAAGTCCTGCCGTATCCGCCATTTTGAATTTCATATCGGAACAAAAAACGTAAAGTTTGTAGAGAACCATCTAATGAACATTCATGTACAGTTTGGCTTTAATCATATTTGTAGTTTCTGAGAAGAAGGCATTTGAATATTTTCCCATAGGGTCCAATGTTAATCTATGTCCTGCGGTGGTGGCCATCTTGGATTTCCGATCGGCATAGAAAAGAGAAACTTTGTAGAGGACCTTCCAATGATCATTCCTGGGCAGTTTGGATTCAATTGTCCAAGTTGCTTCAGAGAAGAAGCGTTTTGAAACATTTTTCCCATAGGGTCCAATGTTAAACTAAGTACTGTCGTAGCCGCCATTTTGAATTTCATATCGGAACAAAAAACCTAAATGTGTAGAGGACCATCCAATGAACATTCATGTACAGTTTGGCTTTAATAATATTTGTAGTTTCTGAGAAGAAGGCATTTGAACATTTTCCCATAGGGTCCAATGTTAATCTATGTATTGCGGTGGCGGCCATCTTGGATTTCCGATCGGCATAAAAAAACATAAAATTTGTAGAGGACCTTCCAGTGATCATTCCTGGGCAGTTTGGTTTCAACTGTCCTAGTGGTTTCAGAGAAGAAGCGTTTTGAAACATTTCACCCATAGGGTTCAATGTTAAACCAAGTCCTGCCGTATCCGCCATTTTGAATTTCATATCGGAACAAAAAACGTAAAGTTTGTAGAAAACCATCCAATGAACATTCATGTACAGTTTGGCTTTAATCATATTTGTAGTTTCTGAGAAGAAGGCATTTGAATATTTTCCCATAGGGTCCAATGTTAATCTATGTCCTGCGGTGGTGGCCATCTTGGATTTCCGATCGGCATAAAAAACAGAAACTTTGTAGAGGACCTTCCAATGATCATTCCTGGGCAGTTTGGTTTCAACTGTCCAAGTGGTTTCAGAGAAGAAGCATTTTGAAACATTTTTCCCATAGGGTCCAATGTTAAACTAAGTCCTGCCGTAGCCGCCATTTAGAATTTCATATCGGAACAAAAAACCTTAAGATTGTAGAGGACCATCCAATGAACATTCATGTACAGTTTGGCTTTAATCATATTTGTAGTTTCTGAGAAGAAGGCATTTGAACATTTTCCCATAGGGTCCAATGTTAATCTATGTCCTGCGGTGGTGGCCATCTTGGATTTCCAATCGTAATAAAAAACACACACCTTGTAGAGGACCTTCCAGTGATCATTCCTGGGCAGTTTGGTTTCAACTATCCAAGTGGTTTCAGAGAAGAAGCATTTTGAAACATTTTCCCCATAGGGTCCAATGTTAAACTAAGTCCTGCCGTAGCCGCCATTTTGAAATTCATATCGGAACAAAAAACCTTAAGATTGTAGAGGACCATCCAATGAACATTCATGTACAGTTTGGCTTTAATCATATTTGTAGTTTCTGAGAAGAAGGCATTTGAACATTTTCCCATAGGGTCCAATGTTAATCTATGTCCTGCGGTGGTGGCCATCTTGGATTTCCGATCGGCATAAAAAACATAAATTTTGTAGAGGACCTTCCAATGATCATTCCTGGGCAGTTTGGATTCAACTGTCCTAGTGGTTTCAGAGAAGAAGCGTTTTGAAACATTTCCCCCATAGGGTTCAATGTTAAACTAAGTCCTGCCGTATCCGCCATTTTGAATTTCATATCGAAACAAAAAACGTAAAGTTTGTAGAGAACCATCCAATGAACATTCATGTACAGTTTGGCTTTAATCATATTTGTAGTTTCTGAGAAGAAGGCATTTGAACATTTTCCCATAGGGTCCAATGTTAATCTATGTCCTGCGGTGGTGGCCATCTTGGATTTCCGATCAGCATAAAAAATATATAATTTGTAGAGGACCTTCCAATGATCATTCCTGGGCAGTTTGGTTTCAACTGTCCAAGTGGTTTCAGAGAAGAAGCATTTTGAAACATTTTTCCCATAGGTTCCAATGTTAAACTAAGTCCTGCCGTAGCCGCCATTTTGAATTTCATATCGGAACAAAAAACGTAAAGTTGGTAGAGGACCATCTAATGAACATTCATGTACAGTTTGGCTTTAATCATATTTGTAGTTTCTGAGAAGAAGGCATTTGAATATTTTCCCATAGGGTCCAATGTTAATCTATGTCCAGCGGTGGTGGCCATCTTGGATTTCCGATCGGCATAAAAAACAGAAACTTTGTAGAGGACCTTCCAATGATCATTCCTGGGCAGTTTGGTTTCAACTGTCCAAGTGGTTTCAGAGAAGAAGCATTTTGAAACATTTTTCCCATAGGTTCCAATGTTAAACTAAGTCCTGCCGTAGCCGCCATTTTGAATTTCATATCGGAACAAAAAACCTTAAGATTGTAGAGGACCATCCAATGAACATTCATGTACCGTTTGGCTTTAATCATATTTGTAGTTTCTGAGAAGAAGGCATTTGAACATTTTCCCATAGGGTCCAATGTTAATCTATGTCCTGCGGTGGTGGCCATCTTGGATTTCCGATCGGTATAAGAAACATAAAATTTGTAGAGGACCTTCCAATGATCATTCCTGGGCAGTTTGGTTTCAACTATCCAAGTGGTTTCAGAGAAGAAGCATTTTGAAACATTTTCCCCATAGGGTCCAATGTTAAACTAAGTCCTGCCGTAACCGCCATTTTGAAATTCATATCGGAACAAAAAACCTTAAGATTGTAGAGGACCATCCAATGAACATTCATGTACAGTTTGGCTTTAATCATATTTGTAGTTTCTGAGAAGAAGGCATTTGAACATTTTCCCATAGGGTCCAATGTTAATCTATGTCCTGCGGTGGTGGCCATCTTGGATTTCCGATCGGCATAAAAAACATAAAATTTGTAGAGGACCTTCCAATGATCATTCCTGGGCAGTTTGGTTTCAACTGTCCTAGTGGTTTCAGAGAAGAAGCGTTTTGAAACATTTCCCCCATAGGGTCCAATGTTAAACTAAGTCCTGCCGTATCCGCCATTTTGAATTTCATATCGGAACAAAAAACGTAAAGTTTGTAGAGAACCATCTAATGAACATTCATGTACAGTTTGGCTTTAATCATATTTGTAGTTTCTGAGAAGAAGGCATTTGAATATTTTCCCATAGGGTCCAATGTTAATCTATGTCCTGCGGTGGTGGCCATCTTGGATTTCCGATCGGCATAGAAAAGAGAAACTTTGTAGAGGACCTTCCAATGATCATTCCTGGGCAGTTTGGATTCAATTGTCCAAGTTGCTTCAGAGAAGAAGCGTTTTGAAACATTTTTCCCATAGGGTCCAATGTTAAACTAAGTACTGTCGTAGCCGCCATTTTGAATTTCATATCGAAACAAAAAACCTAAATGTGTAGAGGACCATCCAATGAACATTCATGTACAGTTTGGCTTTAATAATATTTGTAGTTTCTGAGAAGAAGGCATTTGAACATTTTCCCATAGGGTCCAATGTTAATCTATGTATTGCGGTGGCGGCCATCTTGGATTTCCGATCGGCATAAAAAAACATAAAATTTGTAGAGGACCTTCCAGTGATCATTCCTGGGCAGTTTGGTTTCAACTGTCCTAGTGGTTTCAGAGAAGAAGCGTTTTGAAACATTTCACCCATAGGGTTCAATGTTAAACCAAGTCCTGCCGTATCCGCCATTTTGAATTTCATATCGGAACAAAAAACGTAAAGTTTGTAGAAAACCATCCAATGAACATTCATGTACAGTTTGGCTTTAATCATATTTGTAGTTTCTGAGAAGAAGGCATTTGAATATTTTCCCATAGGGTCCAATGTTAATCTATGTCCTGCGGTGGTGGCCATCTTGGATTTCCGATCGGCATAAAAAAGAGAAACTTTGTAGAGGACCTTCCAATGATCATTCCTGGGCAGTTTGGTTTCAACTGTCCAAGTGGTTTCAGAGAAGAAGCATTTTGAAACATTTTTCCCATAGGGTCCAATGTTAAACTAAGTCCTGCCGTAGCCGCCATTTAGAATTTCATATCGGAACAAAAAACCTTAAGATTGTAGAGGACCATCCAATGAACATTCATGTACAGTTTGGCTTTAATCATATTTGTAGTTTCTGAGAAGAAGGCATTTGAACATTTTCCCATAGGGTCCAATGTTAATCTATGTCCTGCGGTGGTGGCCATCTTGGATTTCCAATCGTAATAAAAAACACACACCTTGTAGAGGACCTTCCAGTGATCATTCCTGGGCAGTTTGGTTTCAACTATCCAAGTGGTTTCAGAGAAGAAGCATTTTGAAACATTTTCCCCATAGGGTCCAATGTTAAACTAAGTCCTGCCGTAGCCGCCATTTTGAAATTCATATCGGAACAAAAAACCTTAAGATTGTAGAGGACCATCCAATGAACATTCATGTACAGTTTGGCTTTAATCATATTTGTAGTTTCTGAGAAGAAGGCATTTGAACATTTTCCCATAGGGTCCAATGTTAATCTATGTCCTGCGGTGGTGGCCATCTTGGATTTCCGATCGGCATAAAAAACATAAATTTTGTAGAGGACCTTCCAATGATCATTCCTGGGCAGTTTGGATTCAACTGTCCTAGTGGTTTCAGAGAAGAAGCGTTTTGAAACATTTCCCCCATAGGGTTCAATGTTAAACTAAGTCCTGCCGTATCCGCCATTTTGAATTTCATATCGAAACAAAAAACGTAAAGTTTGTAGAGAACCATCCAATGAACATTCATGTACAGTTTGGCTTTAATCATATTTGTAGTTTCTGAGAAGAAGGCATTTGAACATTTTCCCATAGGGTCCAATGTTAATCTATGTCCTGCGGTGGTGGCCATCTTGGATTTCCGATCAGCATAAAAAATATATAATTTGTAGAGGACCTTCCAATGATCATTCCTGGGCAGTTTGGTTTCAATTATCCAAGTGGTTTCAGAGAAGAAGCGTTTTGAAACATTTTTCCCATAGGGTCCAATGTTAAACTAAGTCCTGCCGTAGCCGCCATTTCGAATTTCATACCGGAACAAAAAACGTAAAGTTGGTAGAGGACCATCTAATGAACATTCATGTACAGTTTGGCTTTAATCATATTTGTAGTTTCTGAGAAGAAGGCATTTGAATATTTTCCCATAGGGTCCAATGTTAATCTATGTCCAGCGGTGGTGGCCATCTTGGATTTCCGATCGGCATAAAAAACAGAAACTTTGTAGAGGACCTTCCAATGATCATTCCTGGGCAGTTTGGTTTCAACTGTCCAAGTGGTTTCAGAGAAGAAGCATTTTGAAACATTTTTCCCATAGGGTCCAATGTTAAACTAAGTACTGTCGTAGCCGCCATTCTGAATTTCATATCGGAACAAAAAACCTTAAGATTGTAGAGGACCATCCAATGAACATTCATGTACAGTTTGGCTTTAATCATATTTGTAGTTTCTGAGAAGAAGGCATTTGAACATTTTCCCATAGGGTCCAATGTTAATCTATGTCCTGCGGTGGTGGCCATCTTGGATTTCCGATCGGCATAAAAAACATAAAATTTGTAGAGGACCTTCCAATGATCATTCCTGGGCAGTTTGGTTTCAACTGTCCTAGTGGTTTCAGAGAAGAAGCGTTTTGAAACATTTCCCCCATAGGGTCCAATGTTAAACTAAGTCCTGCCGTATCCGCCATTTTGAATTTCATATCGGAACAAAAAACGTAAAGTTTGTAGAGAACCATCCAATGAACATTCATGTACAGTTTGGCTTTAATCATATTTGTAGTTTCTGAGAAGAAGGCATTTGAACATTTTCCCATAGGGTCCAATGTTAATCTATGTCCTGCGGTGGTGGCCATCTTGGATTTCCGATCGTTATAAAAAACACACACCTTGTAGAGGACCTTCCAGTGATCATTCCTGGGCAGTTTGGTTTCAATTGTCCAAGTTGCTTCAGAGAAGAAGCGTTTTGAAACATTTTTCCCATAGGGTCCAATGTTAAACTAAGTACTGTCGTAGCCGCCATTTTGAATTTCATATCGGAACAAAAAACCTAAATTTGTAGAGGATCATCCAATGAACATTCATGTACAGTTTGGCTTTAATAATATTTGTAGTTTCTGAGAAGAAGGCATTTGAACATTTTCCCATAGGGTCCAATGTTAATCTATGTATTGCGGTGGCGGCCATCTTGGATTTCCGATCGGCATAAAAAAACATAAAATTTGTAGAGGACCTTCCAATGATCATTCCTGGGCAGTTTGGTTTCAACTGTCCTAGTGGTTTCAGAGAAGAAGCGTTTTGAAACATTTCACCCATAGGGTTCAATGTTAAACTAAGTCCTGCCGTATCCGCCATTTTGAATTTCATATCGAAACAAAAAACGTAAAGTTTGTAGAGAACCATCCAATGAACATTCATGTACAGTTTAGCTTTAATCATATTTGTAGTTTCTGAGAAGAAGGCATTTGAACATTTTCCCATAGGGTCCAATGTTAATCTATGTCCTGCGGTGGTGGCCATCTTGGATTTCCGATCGGCATAAAAAATATATAATTTGTAGAGGACCTTCCAATGATCATTCCTGGGCAGTTTGGTTTCAATTATCCAAGTGGTTTCAGAGAAGAAGCGTTTTGAAACATTTTTCCCATAGGGTCCAATGTTAAACTAAGTCCTGCCGTAGCCGCCATTTCGAATTTCATACCGGAACAAAAAACGTAAAGTTGGTAGAGGACCATCTAATGAACATTCATGTACAGTTTGGCTTTAATCATATTTGTAGTTTCTGAGAAGAAGGCATTTGAATATTTTCCCATAGGGTCCAATGTTAATCTATGTCCAGCGGTGGTGGCCATCTTGGATTTCCGATCGGCATAAAAAAACAGAAACTTTGTAGAGGACCTTCCAATGATCATTCCTGGGCAGTTTGGTTTCAACTGTCCAAGTGGTTTCAGAGAAGAAGCATTTTGAAACATTTTTCCCATTGGTTCCAATGTTAAACTAAGTCCTGCCGTAGCCGCCATTTTGAATTTCATATCGGAACAAAAAACCTTAAGATTGTAGAGGACCATCCAATGAACATTCATGTACAGTTTGGCTTTAATCATATTTGTAGTTTCTGAGAAGAAGGCATTTGAACATTTTCCCATAGGGTCCAATGTTAATCTATGTCCTGCGGTGGTGGCCATCTTGGATTTCCGATCGTTATAAAAACACACACACCTTGTAGAGGACCTTCCAGTGATCATTCCTGGATAGTTTGGTTTCAACTATCCAAGTGGTTTCAGAGAAGAAGCATTTTGAAACATTTTCCCCATAGGGTCCAATGTTAAACTAAGTCCTGCCGTAGCCGCCATTTTGAAATTCATATCGGAACAAAAAACCTTAAGATTGTAGAGGACCATCCAATGAACATTCATGTACAGTTTGGCTTTAATCATATTTGTAGTTTCTGAGAAGAAGGCATTTGAACATTTTCCCATAGGGTCCAATGTTAATCTATGTCCTGCGGTGGTGGCCATCTTGGATTTCCGATCGGCATAAAAAACATAAAATTTGTAGAGGACCTTCCAATGATCATTCCTGGGCAGTTTGGTTTCAACTGTCCTAGTGGTTTCAGAGAAGAAGCGTTTTGAAACATTTCCCCGATAGGGTTCAATGTTAAACTAAGTCCTGCCGTATCCGCCATTTTGAATTTCATATCGAAACAAAAAACGTAAAGTTTGTAGAGAACCATCCAATGAACATTCATGTACAGTTTGGCTTTAATCATATTTGTAGTTTCTGAGAAGAAGGCATTTGAACGTTTTCCCATAGGGTCCAATGTTAATCTATGTCCTGCGGTGGTGGCCATCTTGGATTTCCGATCAGCATAAAAAATATATAATTTGTAGAGGACCTTCCAATGATCATTCCTGGGCAGTTTGGTTTCAATTATCCAAGTGGTTTCAGAGAAGAAGCGTTTTGAAACATTTTTCCCATAGGGTCCAATGTTAAACTAAGTCCTGCCGTAGCCGCCATTTCGAATTTCATACCGGAACAAAAAACGTAAAGTTGGTAGAGGACCATCTAATGAACATTCATGTACAGTTTGGCTTTAATCATATTTGTAGTTTCTGAGAAGAAGGCATTTGAATATTTTCCCATAGGGTCCAATGTTAATCTATGTCCAGCGGTGGTGGCCATCTTGGATTTCCGATCGGCATAAAAAAGAGAAACTTTGTAGAGGACCTTCCAATGATCATTCCTGGGCAGTTTGGTTTCAACTGTCCAAGTGGTTTCAGAGAAGAAGCATTTTGAAACATTTTTCCCATAGGTTCCAATGTTAAACTAAGTCCTGCCGTAGCCGCCATTTTGAATTTCATATCGGAACAAAAAACCTTAAGATTGTAGAGGACCATCCAATGAACATTCATGTACAGTTTGGCTTTAATCATATTTGTAGTTTCTGAGAAGAAGGCATTTGAACATTTTCCCATAGGGTCCAATGTTAATCTATGTCCTGCGGTGGTGGCCATCTTGGATTTCCGATCGGCATAAAAAACATAAAATTTGTAGAGGACCTTCCAATGATCATTCCTGGGCAGTTTGGTTTCAACTGTCCTAGTGGTTTCAGAGAAGAAGCGTTTTGAAACATTTCCCCCATAGGGTCCAATGTTAAACTAAGTCCTGCCGTATCCGCCATTTTGAATTTCATATCGGAACAAAAAACGTAAAGTTTGTAGAGAACCATCTAATGAACATTCATGTACAGTTTGGCTTTAATCATATTTGTAGTTTCTGAGAAGAAGGCATTTGAATATTTTCCCATAGGGTCCAATGTTAATATATGTCCTGCGGTGGTGGCCATCTTGGATTTCCGATCGGCATAAAAAACACACACTTTGTAGAGGACCTTCCAATGATCATTCCTGGGCAGTTTGGTTTCAACTATCCAAGTGGTTTCAGAGAAGAAGCATTTTGAAACATTTTCCCCATAGGGTCCAATGTTAAACTAAGTCCTGCCGTAGCCGCCATTTTGAAATTCATATCGGAACAAAAAACGTAAAGTTTGTAGAGAACCATCCAATGAACATTCATGTACAGTTTGGCTTTAATCATATTTGTAGTTTCTGAGAAGAAGGCATTTGAACATTTTCCCATAGGGTCCAATGTTAATCTATGTCCTGCGGTGGTGGCCATCTTGGATTTCCGATCGGCATAAAAAACATAAAATTTGTAGAGGACCTTCCAATGATCATTCCTGGGCAGTTTGGATTCAACTGTCCTAGTCGTTTCAGAGAAGAAGCGTTTTGAAACATTTCCCCCATAGGGTTCAATGTTAAACTAAGTCCTGCCGTATCCGCCATTTTGAATTTCATATCGAAACAAAAAACGTAAAGTTTGTAGAGAACCATCCAATGAACATTCATGTACAGTTTGGCTTTAATCATATTTGTAGTTTCTGAGAAGAAGGCATTTGAACATTTTCCCATAGGGTCCAATGTTAATCTATGTCCTGCGGTGGTGGCCATCTTGGATTTCCGATCAGCATAAAAAATATATAATTTGTAGAGGACCTTCCAATGATCATTCCTGGGCAGTTTGGTTTCAACTGTCCAAGTGGTTTCAGAGAAGAAGCATTTTGAAGCATTTTTCCCATAGGTTCCAATGTTAAACTAAGTCCTGCCGTAGCCGCCATTTTGAATTTCATATCGGAACAAAAAACGTAAAGTTGGTAGAGGACCATCTAATGAACATTCATGTACAGTTTGGCTTTAATCATATTTGTAGTTTCTGAGAAGAAGGCATTTGAACATTTTCCCATAGGGTCCAATGTTAATCTATGTCCTGCGGTGGTGGCCATCTTGGATTTCCGATCAGTATAAGAAACATAAAATTTGTAGAGGACCTTCCAATGATCATTCCTGGGCAGTTTGGTTTCAACTGTCCTAGTGGTTTCAGAGAAGAAGCGTTTTGAAACATTTCCCCCATAGGGTCCAATGTTAAACTAAGTCCTGCCGTATCCGCCATTTTGAATTTCATATCGGAACAAAAAACGTAAAGTTTGTAGAGAACCATCCAATGAACATTCATGTACAGTTTGGCTTTAATCATATTTGTAGTTTCTGAGAAGAAGCCATTTGAAAATTTTCCCATAGGGTCCAATGTTAATCTATGTCCTGCGGTGGTGGCCATCTTGGATTTCCGATCGTTATAAAAAAACACACACCTTGTAGAGGACCTTCCAGTGATCATTCCTGGGCAGTTTGGTTTCAACTATCCAAGTGGTTTCAGAGAAGAAGCATTTTGAAACATTTTCCCCATAGGGTTCAATGTTAAACTAAGTCCTGCCGTAGCCGCCATTTTGAAATTCATATCGGAACAAAAAACCTTAAGATTGTAGAGGACCATCCAATGAACATTCATGTACAGTTTGGCTTTAATCATATTTGTAGTTTCTGAGAAGAAGGCATTTGAACATTTTCCCATAGGGTCCAATGTTAATCTATGTCCTGCGGTGGCGGCCATCTTGGATTTCCGATCGGCATAAAAAACATAAAATTTGTAGAGGACCTTCCAATGATCATTCCTGGGCAGTTTGGTTTCAACTATCCAAGTGGTTTCAGAGAAGAAGCATTTTGAAACATTTTCCCCATAGGGTCCAATGTTAAACTAAGTCCTGCCGTAGCCGCCATTTTGAAATTCATATCGGAACAAAAAACGTAAAGTTTGTAGAGAACCATCCAATGAACATTCATGTACAGTTTGGCTTTAATCATATTTGTAGTTTCTGAGAAGAAGGCATTTGAACATTTTCCCATAGGGTCCAATGTTAATCTATGTCCTGCGGTGGTGGCCATCTTGGATTTCCGATCGGCATAAAAAACATAAAATTTGTAGAGGACCTTCCAATGATCATTCCTGGGCAGTTTGGATTCAACTGTCCAAGTGGTTTCAGAGAAGAAGCATTTTGAAGCATTTTTCCCATAGGTTCCAATGTTAAACTAAGTCCTGCCGTAGCCGCCATTTTGAATTTCATATCGGAACAAAAAACGTAACGTTGGTAGAGGACCATCTAATGAACATTCATGTACAGTTTGGCTTTAATCATATTTGTAGTTTCTGAGAAGAAGGCATTTGAACATTTTCCCATAGGGTCCAATGTTAATCTATGTCCTGCGGTGGTGGCCATCTTGGATTTCCGATCGGTATAAGAAACATAAAATTTGTAGAGGACCTTCCAATGATCATTCCTGGGCAGTTTGGTTTCAACTGTCCTAGTGGTTTCAGAGAAGAAGCGTTTTGAAACATTTCCCCCATAGGGTCCAATGTTAAACTAAGTCCTGCCGTATCCGCCATTTTGAATTTCATATCGGAACAAAAAACGTAAAGATTGTAGAGAACCATCCAATGAACATTCATGTACAGTTTGGCTTTAATCATATTTGTAGTTTCTGAGAAGAAGCCATTTGAAAATTTTCCCATAGGGTCCAATGTTAATCTATGTCCTGCGGTGGTGGCCATCTTGGATTTCCGATCGTTATTAAAAAACACACACCTTGTAGAGGACCTTCCAGTGATCATTCCTGGGCAGTTTGGTTTCAACTATCCAAGTGGTTTCAGAGAAGAAGCATTTTGAAACATTTTCCCCATAGGGTCAAATGTTAAACTAAGTCCTGCCGTAGCCGCCATTTTGAAATTCATATCGGAACAAAAAACCTTAAGATTGTAGAGGACCATCCAATGAACATTCATGTACAGTTTGGCTTTAATCATATTTGTAGTTTCTGAGAAGAAGGCATTTGAACATTTTCCCATAGGGTCCAATGTTAATCTATGTCCTGCGGTGGCGGCCATCTTGGATTTCCGATCGGCATAAAAAACATAAAATTTGTAGAGGACCTTCCAATGATCATTCCTGGGCAGTTTGGTTTCAACTGTCCTAGTGGTTTCAGAGAAGAAGCGTTTTGAAACATTTCCTCCATAGGGTTCAATGTTAAACTAAGTCCTGCCGTATCCGCCATTTTGAATTTCATATCGAAACAAAAAACGTAAAGTTTGTAGAGAACCATCCAATGAACATTCATGTACAGTTTAGCTTTAATCATATTTGTAGTTTCTGAGAAGAAGGCATTTGAACATTTTCCCATAGGGTCCAATGTTAATCTATGTCCTGCGGTGGTGGCCATCTTGGATTTCCGATCAGCATAAAAAATATATAATTTGTAGAGGACCTTCCAATGATCATTCCTGGGCAGTTTGGTTTCAATTATCCAAGTGGTTTCAGAGAAGAAGCGTTTTGAAACATTTTTCCCATATGGTCCAATGTTAAACTAAGTCCTGCCGTAGCCGCCATTTCGAATTTCATACCGGAACAAAAAACGTAAAGTTGGTAGAGGACCATCTAATGAACATTCATGTACAGTTTGGCTTTAATCATATTTGTAGTTTCTGAGAAGAAGGCATTTGAATATTTTCCCATAGGGTCCAATGTTAATCTATGTCCAGCGGTGGTGGCCATCTTGGATTTCCGATCGGCATAAAAAAGAGAAACTTTGTAGAGGACCTTCCAATGATCATTCCTGGGCAGTTTGGTTTCAACTGTCCTAGTGGTTTCAGAGAAGAAGCGTTTTGAAACATTTCCCCCATAGGGTCCAATGTTAAACTAAGTCCTGCCGTATCCGCCATTTTGAATTTCATATCGGAACAAAAAACGTAAAGTTTGTAGAGAACCATCTAATGAACATTCATGTACAGTTTGGCTTTAATCATATTTGTAGTTTCTGAGAAGAAGGCATTTGAATATTTTCCCATAGGGTCCAATGTTAATCTATGTCCTGCGGTGGTGGCCATCTTGGATTTCCGATCGGCATAAAAAACATAAAATTTGTAGAGGACCTTCCAATGATCATTCCTGGGCAGTTTGGATTCAATTGTCCAAGTTGCTTCAGAGAAGAAGCGTTTTGAAACATTTTTCCCATAGGGTCCAATGTTAAACTAAGTACTGTCGTAGCCGCCATTTTGAATTTCATATCGGAACAAAAAACCTAAATGTGTAGAGGACCATCCAATGAACATTCATGTACAGTTTGGCTTTAATAATATTTGTAGTTTCTGAGAAGAAGGCATTTGAACATTTTCCCATAGGGTCCAATGTTAATCTATGTATTGCGGTGGCGGCCATCTTGGATTTCCGATCGGCATAAAAAAAGATAAAATTTGTAGAGGACCTTCCAATGATCATTCCTGGGCAGTTTGGTTTCAACTGTCCTAGTGGTTTCAGAGAAGAAGCGTTTTGAAACATTTCACCCATAGGGTTCAATGTTAAACCAAGTCCTGCCGTATCCGCCATTTTGAATTTCATATCGGAACAAAAAACGTAAAGTTTGTAGAAAACCATCCAATGAACATTCATGTACAGTTTGGCTTTAATCATATTTGTAGTTTCTGAGAAGAAGGCATTTGAACATTTTCCCATAGGGTCCAATGTTAATCTATGTCCAGCGGTGGTGGCCATCTTGGATTTCCGATCGGCATAAAAAACATAAAATTTGTAGAGGACCTTCCAATGATCATTCCTGGGCAGTTTGGTTTCAATTATCCTAGTGGTTTCAGAGAAGAAGCGTTTTGAAACATTTTTCCCATAGGGTCCAATGTTAAACTAAGTCCTGCCGTAGCCGCCATTTTGAATTTCATACCGGAACAAAAACCGTAAAGTTTGTAGAGGACCATCTAATGAACATTCATGTACAGTTTGGCTTTAATCATATTTGTAGTTTCTGAGAAGAAGGCATTTGAATATTTTCCCATAGGGTCCAATGTTAATCTATGTCCTGCGGTGGTGGCCATCTTGGATTTCCGATCGGCATAAAAAACAGAAACTTTGTAGAGGACCTTCCAATGATCATTCCTGGGCAGTTTGGTTTCAACTGTCCAAGTGGTTTCAGAGAAGAAGCATTTTGAAACATTTTTCCCATAGGGTCCAATGTTAAACTAAGTCCTGCCGTAGCCGCCATTTAGAATTTCATATCGGAACAAAAAACCTTAAGATTGTAGAGGACCATCCAATGAACATTCATGTACAGTTTGGCTTTAATCATATTTGTAGTTTCTGAGAAGAAGGCATTTGAACATTTTCCCATAGGGTCCAATGTTAATCTATGTCCTGCGGTGGTGGCCATCTTGGATTTCCAATCGTAATAAAAAACACACACCTTGTAGAGGACCTTCCAGTGATCATTCCTGGGCAGTTTGGTTTCAATTATCCAAGTGGTTTCAGAGAAGAAGCGTTTTGAAACATTTTTCCTATTGGGTCCAATGTTAAACTAAGTCCTGCCGTAGCCGCCATTTTGAATTTCATACCGGAACAAAAAACCTTAAGATTGTAGAGGACCATCCAATGAACATTCATGTACAGTTTGGCTTTAATCATATTTGTAGTTTCTGAGAAGAAGGCATTTGAACATTTTCCCATAGGGTCCAATGTTAATCTATGTCCTGCGGTGGTGGCCATCTTGGATTTCTGATCGGCATAGAAAACATAAATTTTGTAGAGGACCTTCCAATGATCATTCCTGGGCAGTTTGGATTCAACTGTCCTAGTGGTTTCAGAGAAGAAGCGTTTTGAAACATTTCCCCCATAGGGTTCAATGTTAAACTAAGTCCTGCCGTATCCGCCATTTTGAATTTCATATCGAAACAAAAAACGTAAAGTTTGTAGAGAACCATCCAATGAACATTCATGTACAGTTTGGCTTTAATCATATTTGTAGTTTCTGAGAAGAAGGCATTTGAACATTTTCCCATAGGGTCCAATGTTAATCTATGTCCTGCGGTGGTGGCCATCTTGGATTTCCGATCAGCATAAAAAATATATAATTTGTAGAGGACCTTCCAATGATCATTCCTGGGCAGTTTGGTTTCAATTATCCAAGTGGTTTCAGAGAAGAAGCGTTTTGAAACATTTTTCCCATAGGGTCCAATGTTAAACTAAGTCCTGCCGTAGCCGCCATTTCGAATTTCATACCGGAACAAAAAACGTAAAGTTGGTAGAGGACCATCTAATGAACATTCATGTACAGTTTGGCTTTAATCATATTTGTAGTTTCTGAGAAGAAGGCATTTGAATATTTTCCCATAGGGTCCAATGTTAATCTATGTCCAGCGGTGGTGGCCATCTTGGATTTCCGATCGGCATAAAAAACAGAAACTTTGTAGAGGACCTTCCAATGATCATTCCTGGGCAGTTTGGTTTCAACTGTCCAAGTGGTTTCAGAGAAGAAGCATTTTGAAACATTTTTCCCATAGGTTCCAATGTTAAACTAAGTCCTGCCGTAGCCGCCATTCTGAATTTCATATCGGAACAAAAAACCTTAAGATTGTAGAGGACCATCCAATGAACATTCATGTACAGTTTGGCTTTAATCATATTTGTAGTTTCTGAGAAGAAGGCATTTGAACATTTTCCCATAGGGTCCAATGTTAATCTATGTCCTGTGGTGGCGGCCATCTTGGATTTACGATCGGCATAAAAAACATAAAATTTGTAGAGGACCTTCCAATGATCATTCCTGGGCAGTTTGGATTCAATTGTCCAAGTTGCTTCAGAGAAGAAGCGTTTTGAAACATTTTTCCCATAGGGTCCAATGTTAAACTAAGTCCTGCCGTAGCCGCCATTTTGAAATTCATATCGGAACAAAAAACCTTAAGATTGTAGAGGACCATCCAATGAACATTCATGTACAGTTTGGCTTTAATCATATTTGTAGTTTCTGAGAAGAAGGCATTTGAACATTTTCCCATAGGGTCCAATGTTAATCTATGTCCTGCGGTGGTGGCCATCTTGGATTTTCGATCGGCATAAAAAACATAAATTTTGTAGAGGACCTTCCAATGATCATTCCTGGGCAGTTTGGATTCAACTGTCCTAGTGGTTTCAGAGAAGAAGCGTTTTGAAACATTTCCCCCATAGGGTTCAATGTTAAACTAAGTCCTGCCGTATCCGCCATTTTGAATTTCATATCGAAACAAAAAACGTAAAGTTTGTAGAGAACCATCCAATGAACATTCATGTACAGTTTGGCTTTAATCATATTTGTAGTTTCTGAGAAGAAGGCATTTGAACATTTTCCCATAGGGTCCAATGTTAATCTATGTCCTGCGGTGGTGGCCATCTTGGATTTCCGATCAGCATAAAAAATATATAATTTGTAGAGGACCTTCCAATGATCATTCCTGGGCAGTTTGGTTTCAATTATCCAAGTGGTTTCAGAGAAGAAGCGTTTTGAAACATTTTTCCCATAGGGTCCAATGTTAAACTAAGTCCTGCCGTAGCCGCCATTTCGAATTTCATACCGGAACAAAAAACGTAAAGTTGGTAGAGGACCATCTAATGAACATTCATGTACAGTTTGGCTTTAATCATATTTGTAGTTTCTGAGAAGAAGGCATTTGAATATTTTCCCATAGGGTCCAATGTTAATCTATGTCCAGCGGTGGTGGCCATCTTGGATTTCCGATCGGCATAAAAAACAGAAACTTTGTAGAGGACCTTCCAATGATCATTCCTGGGCAGTTTGGTTTCAACTGTCCAAGTGGTTTCAGAGAAGAAGCATTTTGAAACATTTTTCCCATAGGTTCCAATGTTAAACTAAGTCCTGCCGTAGCCGCCATTCTGAATTTCATATCGGAACAAAAAACCTTAAGATTGTAGAGGACCATCCAATGAACATTCATGTACAGTTTGGCTTTAATCATATTTGTAGTTTCTGAGAAGAAGGCATTTGAACATTTTCCCATAGGGTCCAATGTTAATCTATGTCCTGTGGTGGCGGCCATCTTGGATTTCCGATCGGCATAAAAAACATAAAATTTGTAGAGGACCTTCCAATGATCATTCCTGGGCAGTTTGGTTTCAACTGTCCTAGTGGTTTCAGAGAAGAAGCGTTTTGAAAGATTTCCCCCATAGGGTCCAATGTTAAACTAAGTCCTGCCGTATCCGCCATTTTGAATTTCATATCGGAACAAAAAACGTAAAGTTTGTAGAGAACCATCCAATGAACATTCATGTACAGTTTGGCTTTAATCATATTTGTAGTTTCTGAGAAGAAGGCATTTGAACATTTTCCCATAGGGTCCAATGTTAATCTATGTCCTGCGGTGGTGGCCATCTTGGATTTCCGATCGTTATAAAAAACACACACCTTGTAGAGGACCTTCCAGTGATCATTCCTGGGCAGTTTGGTTTCAATTATCCAAGTGGTTTCAGAGAAGAAGCGTTTTGAAACATTTTTCCTATAGGGTCCAATGTTAAACTAAGTCCTGCCGTAGCCGCCATTTTGAATTTCATACCGGAACAAAAAACCTAAATTTTGTAGAGAACCATCTAATGAACATTCATGTACAGTTTGGCTTTAATCATATTTGTAGTTTCTGAGAAGAAGGCATTTGAATATTTTCCCATAGGGTCCAATGTTAATCTATGTCCTGCGGTGGTGGCCATCTTGGATTTCCGATCGGCATAAAAAAGAGGAACTTTGTAGAGGACCTTCCAATGATCATTCCTGGGCAGTTTGGATTCAATTGTCCAAGTTGCTTCAGAGAAGAAGCATTTTGAAACATTTTTCCCATAGGGTCCAATGTTAAACTAAGTACTGTCGTAGCCGCCATTTTGAATTTCATATCGGAACAAAAAACCTAAATTTGTAGAGGACCATCCAATGAACATTCATGTACAGTTTGGCTTTAATAATATTTGTAGTTTCTGAGAAGAAGGCATTTGAACATTTTCCCATAGGGTCCAATGTTAATCTATGTATTGCGGTGGCGGCCATCTTGGATTTCCGATCGGCATAAAAAAACATAAAATTTGTAGAGGACCTTCCAATGATCATTCCTGGGCAGTTTGGTTTCAACTGTCCTAGTGGTTTCAGAGAAGAAGCGTTTTGAAACATTTCACCCATAGGGTTCAATGTTAAACTAAGTCCTGCCGTAGCCGCCATTTTGAATTTCATATCGAAACAAAAAACGTAAAGTTTGTAGAGAACCATCCAATGAACATTCATGTACAGTTTAGCTTTAATCATATTTGTAGTTTCTGAGAAGAAGGCATTTGAACATTTTCCCATAGGGTCCAATGTTAATCTATGTCCTGCGGTGGTGGCCATCTTGGATTTCCGATCAGCATAAAAAATATATAATTTGTAGAGGACCTTCCAATGATCATTCCTGGGCAGTTTGGTTTCAATTATCCAAGTGGTTTCAGAGAAGAAGCGTTTTGAAACATTTTTCCCATAGGGTCCAATGTTAAACTAAGTCCTGCCGTAGCCGCCATTTCGAATTTCATACCGGAACAAAAAACGTAAAGTTGGTAGAGGACCATCTAATGAACATTCATGTACAGTTTGGCTTTAATCATATTTGTAGTTTCTGAGAAGAAGGCATTTGAATATTTTCCCATAGGGTCCAATGTTAATCTATGTCCTGCGGTGGTGGCCATCTTGGATTTCCGATCGGCATAAAAAAGAGAAACTTTGTAGAGGACCTTCCAATGATCATTCCTGGGCAGTTTGGATTCAATTGTCCAAGTTGCTTCAGAGAAGAAGCGTTTTGAAACATTTTTCCCATAGGGTCCAATGTTAAACTAAGTACTGTCGTAGCCGCCATTTTGAATTTCATATCGGAACAAAAAACCTAAATGTGTAGAGGACCATCCAATGAACATTCATGTACAGTTTGGCTTTAATAATATTTGTAGTTTCTGAGAAGAAGGCATTTGAATATTTTCCCATAGGGTCCAATGTTAATCTATGTCCTGCGGTGGTGGCCATCTTGGATTTCCGATCGGCATAAAAAACAGAAACTTTGTAGAGGACCTTCCAATGATCATTCCTGGGCAGTTTGGTTTCAACTGTCCAAGTGGTTTCAGAGAAGAAGCATTTTGAAACATTTTTCCCATAGGGTCCAATGTTAAACTAAGTCCTGCCGTAGCCGCCATTTTGAATTTCATATCGGAACAAAAAACCTTAAGATTGTAGAGGACCATCCAATGAACATTCATGTACAGTTTGGCTTTAATCATATTTGTAGTTTCTGAGAAGAAGGCATTTGAACATTTTCCCATAGGGTCCAATGTTAATCTATGTCCTGCGGTGGTGGCCATCTTGGATTTCCAATCGTAATAAAAAACACACACCTTGTAGAGGACCTTCCAGTGATCATTCCTGGGCAGTTTGGTTTCAATTATCCAAGTGGTTTCAGAGAAGAAGCGTTTTGAAACATTTTTCCTATAGGGTCCAATGTTAAACTAAGTCCTGCCGTAGCCGCCATTTTGAATTTCATACCGGAACAAAAAACGTAAAGTTTGTAGAGAACCATCTAATGAACATTCGTGTACAGTTTGGCTTTAATCATATTTGTAGTTTCTGAGAAGAAGGCATTTGAATATTTTCCCATAGGGTCCAATGTTAATCTATGTCCTGCAGTGGTGGCCATCTTGGATTTCCGATCGGCATAAAAAACAGACACTTTGTAGAGGACCTTCCAATGATCATTCCTGGGCAGTTTGGTTTCAACTATCCAAGTGGTTTCAGAGAAGAAGCAGTTTGAAACATTTTCCCCATAGGGTCCAATGTTAAACTAAGTCCTGCCGTAGCCGCCATTTTGAAATTCATATCGGAACAAAAAACCTTAAGATTGTAGAGGACCATCCAATGAACATTCATGTACAGTTTGGCTTTAATCATATTTGTAGTTTCTGAGAAGAAGGCATTTGAACATTTTCCCATAGGGTCCAATGTTAATCTATGTCCTGCGGTGGTGGCCATCTTGGATTTCCGATCGGCATAAAAAACATAAATTTTGTAGAGGACCTTCCAATGATCATTCCTGGGCAGTTTGGATTCAACTGTCTAGTGGTTTCAGAGAAGAAGCGTTTTGAAACATTTCCCCCATAGGGTTCAATGTTAAACTAAGTCCTGCCGTATCCGCCATTTTGAATTTCATATCGAAACAAAAAACGTAAAGTTTGTAGAGAACCATCCAATGAACATTCATGTACAGTTTGGCTTTAATCATATTTGTAGTTTCTGAGAAGAAGGCATTTGAACATTTTCCCATAGGGTCCAATGTTAATCTATGTCCTGCGGTGGTGGCCATCTTGGATTTCCGATCAGAATAAAAAATATATAATTTGTAGAGGACCTTCCAATGATCATTCCTGGGCAGTTTGGTTTCAATTATCCAAGTGGTTTCAGAGAAGAAGCGTTTTGAAACATTTTTCCCATAGGGTCCAATGTTAAACTAAGTCCTGCCGTAGCCGCCATTTCGAATTTCATACCGGAACAAAAAACGTAAAGTTGGTAGAGGACCATCTAATGAACATTCATGTACAGTTTGGCTTTAATCATATTTGTAGTTTCTGAGAAGAAGGCATTTGAATATTTTCCCATAGGGTTCAATGTTAATCTATGTCCAGCGGTGGTGGCCATCTTGGATTTCCGATCGGCATAAAAAACAGAAACTTTGTAGAGGACCTTCCAATGATCATTCCTGGGCAGTTTGGTTTCAACTGTCCAAGTGGTTTCAGAGAAGAAGCATTTTGAAACATTTTTCCCATAGGTTCCAATGTTAAACTAAGTCCTGCCGTAGCCGCCATTCTGAATTTCATATCGGAACAAAAAACCTTAAGATTGTAGAGGACCATCCAATGAACATTCATGTACAGTTTGGCTTTAATCATATTTGTAGTTTCTGAGAAGAAGGCATTTGAACATTTTCCCATAGGGTCCAATGTTAATCTATGTCCTGCGGTGGTGGCCATCTTGGATTTCCGATCGGCATAAAAAACATAAAATTTGTAGAGGACCTTCCAATGATCATTCCTGGGCAGTTTGGTTTCAACTGTCCTAGTGGTTTCAGAGAAGAAGCGTTTTGAAACATTTTTCCAATAGGGTCCAATGTTAAACTAAGTCCTGCCGTATCCGCCATTTTGAATTTCATATCGGAACAAAAAACGTAAAGTTTGTAGAGAACCATCCAATGAACATTCATGTACAGTTTGGCTTTAATCATATTTGTAGTTTCTGAGAAGAAGGCATTTGAACATTTTCCCATAGGGTCCAATGTTAATCTATGTCCTGCGGTGGTGGCCATCTTGGATTTCCGATCGTTATAAAAAACACACACCTTGTAGAGGACCTTCCAGTGATCATTCCTGGGCAGTTTGGTTTCAATTATCCAAGTGGTTTCAGAGAAGAAGCGTTTTGAAACATTTTTCCTATAGGGTCCAATGTTAAACTAAGTCCTGCCGTAGCCGCCATTTTGAATTTCATACCGGAACAAAAAACGTAAAGTTTGTAGAGAACCATCTAATGAACATTCATGTACAGTTTGGCTTTAATCATATTTGTAGTTTCTGAGAAGAAGGCATTTGAATATTTTCCCATAGGGTCCAATGTTAATCTATGTCCTGCGGTGGTGGCCATCTTGGATTTCCGATCGGCATAAAAAAGAGAAACTTTGTAGAGGACCTTCCAATGATCATTCCTGGGCAGTTTGGATTCAATTGTCCAAGTTGCTTCAGAGAAGAAGCGTTTTGAAACATTTTTCCCATAGGGTCCAATGTTAAACTAAGTACTGTCGTAGCCGCCATTTTGAATTTCATATCGGAACAAAAAACCTAAATTTGTAGAGGACCATCCAATGAACATTCATGTACAGTTTGGCTTTAATCATATTTGTAGTTTCTGAGAAGAAGGCATTTGAACATTTTCCCATAGGGTCCAATGTTAATCTATGTCCTGCGGTGGTGGCCATCTTGGATTTCCGATCGTTATAAAAAACACACACCTTGTAGAGGACCTTCCAATGATCATTCCTGGGCAGTTTGGTTTCAATTGACCAAGTGGTTTCAGAGAAGAAGCGTTTTGAAACATTTCACCCATAGGGTTCAATGTTAAACTAAGTCCTGCCGTATCCGCCATTTTGAATTTCATATCGGAACAAAAAACGTAAAGTTTGTAGAGAACCATCCAATGAACATTCATGTACAGTTTGGCTTTAATCATATTTGTAGTTTCTGAGAAGAAGGCATTTGAACATTTTCCCATAGGGTCCAATGTTAATCTATGTCCTGCGGTGGTGGCCATCTTGGATTTCCGATCGGCATAAAAACATAAAATTTGTAGAGGACCTTCCAATGATCATTCCTGGGCAGTTTGGTTTCAACTGTCCTAGTGGTTTCAGAGAAGAAGCGTTTTAAAACATTTCCCCAATAGGGTCCAATGTTAAACTAAGTCCTGCCGTAGCCGCCATTTTGAATTTCATATCGGAACAAAAAACCTTTAGATTGTAGAGGACCATCCAATGAACATTCATGTACAGTTTGGCTTTAATCATATTTGTAGTTTCTGAGAAGAAGGCATTTGAACATTTTCCCATAGGGTCCAATGGTAATCTATGTCCTGCGGTGGTGGCCATCTTGGATTTCCGATCGGCATAAAAAACATAAAATTTGTAGAGGACCTTCCAATGATCATTCCTGGGCAGTTTGGTTTCAACTGTCCTAGTGGTTTCAGAGAAGAAGCGTTTTAAAACATTTCCCCAATAGGGTCCAATCTTAAACTAAGTCCTGCCGTAGCCGCCATTTTGAATTCAATATCGGAACAAAAAACGTAAAGTTTATAGAGGACCATCCAATGAACATTCATGTACAGTTTGGCTTTAATCATATTTGTAGTTTCTGAGAAGAAGGCATTTGAACATTTTCCCATAGGGTCCAATGTTAATCTATGTCCTGCGGTGGTGGCCATCTTGGATTTCCGATCGTTATAAAAAAACACACACCTTGTAGAGGACCTTCCAATGATCATTCCTGGGCAGTTTGGTTTCAATTGACCAAGTGGTTTCAGAGAAGAAGCGTTTTGAAACATTTCACCCATAGGGTTCAATGTTAAACTAAGTCCTGCCGTATCCGCCATTTTGAATTTCATATCGGAACAAAAAACGTAAAGTTTGTAGAGAACCATCCAATGAACATTCATGTACAGTTTGGCTTTAATCATATTTGTAGTTTCTGAGAAGAAGGCATTTGAACATTTTCCCATAGGGTCCAATGTTAATCTATGTCCTGCGGTGGTGGCCATCTTGGATTTCCGATCGACATAAAAAGCATAAAATTTGTAGAGGACCTTCCAATGATCATTCCTGGGCAGTTTGGATTCAATTGTCCAAGTTGCTTCAGAGAAGAAGCGTTTTGAAACATTTTTCCCATAGGGTCCAATGTTAAACTAAGTACTGTCGTAGCCGCCATTTTGAATTTCATATCGGAACAAAAAACCTAAATTTGTAGAGGACCATCCAATGAACATTCATGTACAGTTTGGCTTTAATAATATTTGTAGTTTCTGAGAAGAACGCATTTGAACATTTTCCCATAGGGTCCAATGTTAATCTATGTATTGCGGTGGCGGCCATCTTGGATTTCCGATCGGCATAAAAAAACATAAAATTTGTAGAGGACCTTCCAATGATCATTCCTGGGCAGTTTGGTTTCAACTGTCCTAGTGGTTTCAGAGAAGAAGCGTTTTGAAACATTTCACCCATAGGGTTCAATGTTAAACCAAGTCCTGCCGTATCCGCCATTTTGAATTTCATATAGGAACAAAAAACGTAAAGTTTGTAGAGGACCATCTAATGAACATTCATGTACCGTTTGGCTTTAATCATATTTGTAGTTTCTGAGAAGAAGGCATTTGAATATTTTCCCATAGGGTCCAATGTTAATCTATGTCCTGCGGTGGTGGCCATCTTGGATTTCCGATCGGCATAAAAAAGAGAAACTTTGTAGAGGACCTTCCAATGATCATTCCTGGGCAGTTTGGATTCAATTGTCCAAGTTGCTTCAGAGAAGAAGCGTTTTGAAACATTTTTCCCATAGGGTCCAATGTTACACTAAGTCCTGTCGTAGCCGCCATTTTGAATTTCATATCGGAACAAAAAACCTAAATTTGTAGAGGACCATCCAATGAACATTCATGTACAGTTTGGCTTTAATAATATTTGTAGTTTCTGAGAAGAAGGCATTTGAACATTTTCCCATAGGGTCCAATGTTAATCTATGTATTGCGGTGGCGGCCATCTTGGATTTCCGATCGGCATAAAAAACATAAAATTTGTAGAGGACCTTCCAATGATCATTCCTGGACAGTTTGGTTTCGACTGTCCTAGTGGTTTCAGAGAAGAAGCGTTTTGAAACATTTCCCCCATAGGGTCCAATGTTAAACTAAGTCCTGCCGTAGCCGCCATTTTGAATTTCATATCGGAACAAAAAACGTAAAGTTTGTAGAGGACCATCCAATGAACATTCATGTACAGTTTGGCTTTAATCATATTTGTAGTTTCTGAGAAGAAGGCATTTGAACATTTTCCCATAGGGTCCAATGTTAATCTGTCCTGCGGTGGTGGCCATCTTGAATTTTCGATCGGCATGAAAAAACAGAAACTTTGTAGAGGACCTTCCAATGATCATTCCTGGGCAGTTTGGATTCAATTATCCAAGTGGTTTCAGAGAAGAAGCGTTTTGAAACATTTTTCCCATAGGGTCCAATGTTAAACTAAGTCCTGCCGTAGCCGCCATTTTGAATTTCATATCGGAACAAAAAACGTAAATTTTGTAGAGGACCATCCAATGAACATTTATGTACAGTTTGGCTTTAATCATATTTGTAGTTTCTGAGAAGAAGGCATTTGAACATTTTCCCGTAGGGTCCAATGTTAATCTATGTCCTGCGGTGGTGGCCATCTTGGATTTCCGATCGGCATAAAAAACATAAAATTTGTAGAGGACCTTCCAATGATCATTCCTGGGCAGTTTGGTTTCAACTGTCCTAGTGGTTTCAGAGAAGAAGCGTTTTGAAACATTTCCACCATAGGGTTCAATGTTAAACTAAGTCCTGCCGTATCCGCCATTTTGAATTTCATATCGGAACAAAAAACGTAAAGTTTGTAGAGATTCAATCCAATGAACATTCATGTACAGTTTGGCTTTAATCATATTTGTAGTTTCTGAGAAGAAGGCATTTGAATATTTTCCCATAGGGTCCAATGTTAATCTATGTCCTGCGGTGGTGGCCATCTTGGATTTCCGATCGCCATAAAAAAAGAGAAATTTTGTAGAGGACCTTCAATGATCATTCCTGGGCAGTTTGGTTTCAACTGTCCAAGTGGTTTCAGAGAAGAAGCATTTTGAAACATTTTTCCCATAGGGTTCAATGTTAAACTAAGTCCTGCCGTAGCCGCCATTTTGAATTTCATAACGGAACAAAAAACCTTAAGATTGTAGAGGACCATCCAATGAACATTCATGTACAGTTTGGCTTTAATCATATTTGTAGTTTCTGAGAAGAAGGCATTTGAACATTTTCCCATAGGGTCCAATGTTAATCTATGTATTGCGATGGCGGCCATCTTGGCTTTCCGATCGGCATAAAAAACATAAAATTTGTAGAGGATCTTCCAATGATCATTCCTGTGCAGTTTGGTTTCAACTGTCCTAGTGGTTTCAGAGAAGAAGCGTTTTGAAACATTTCACCCATAGGGTCCAATGTTAATCTATGTCCTGCAGTGGTGGCCATCTTGGATTTCCAATCGACATAAAAAACATAAAATTTGTAGAGGAACTTCCAATGATCATTCCTGGGTAGTTTGGTTTCAACTGTCCTAGTGGTTTCAGAGAAGAAGCGTTTTGAAACATTTCCCCCATAGGGTCCAATGTTAAACTAAGTCCTGCCGTAGCCGCCATTTTGAATTTCATACCGGAACAAAAAGCGTATAGTTTGTAGAGGACCATCTAATGAACATTCATGTACAGTTTGGCTTTAATCATATTTGTAGTTTCTGAGAAGAAGGCATTTGAATATTTTCCCATAGGGTCCAATGTTAATCTATGTCCTGCGGTGGTGGCCATCTTGGATTTCCGATCGGCATAAAAAACAGAAATTTTGTAGAGGACCTTCCAATGATCATTCCTGGGCAGTTTGGTTTCAACTGTCCAAGTGGTTTCAGAGAAGAAGCATTTTGAAACATTTTCTCCATAGGGTCCAATGTTAAAGTAAGTCCTGCCGTAGCCGCCATTTTGAATTTCATATCGGAACAAAAAACCTTAAGATTGTAGAGGACCATCCAATGAACATTCATGTACAGTTTGGCTTTAATCATATTTGTAGTTTCTGAGAAGAAGGCATTTGAACATTTTCCCATAGGGTCCAATGTTAATCTATGTATTGCGGTGGTGGCCATCTTGGATTTCCGATAGGCATAAAAAACATAAAATATGTAGAGGACCTTCCAATGATCATTCCTGGGCAGTTTGGTTTCAACTGTCCTAGTGGTTTCAGAGAAGAAGCGTTTTGAAACATTTCCCCCATAGGGTCCAATGTTAAACTAAGTCCTGCCGTAGCCGCCATTTTGAATTTCATAACAGAACAAAAACGTAAAGTTTGTAGAGGACCATCCAATGAACATTCATGTACAGTTTGGCTTTAATCATATTTGTAGTTTCTGAGAAGAAGGCATTTGAACATTTTCCCATAGGGTCCAATGTTAATCTATGTCCTGCGGTGGTGGCCATCTTGGATTTCCGATCGACATAAAAAACATAAAATTTGTAGAGGACCTTCCAATGATCATTCCTGGGCAGTTTGGTTTCAACTGTCCTAGTGGTTTCAGAGAAGAAGCGTTTTGAAACATTTCCCCCATAGGGTCCAATGTTAAACTAAGTCCTGCCGTAGCCGCCATTTTGAATTTCATACCGGAACAAAAAACGTAAAGTTTGTAGAGGACCATCTAATGAACATTCATGTACAGTTTGGCTTTAATCATATTTGTAGTTTCTGAGAAGAATGCATTTGAATATTTTCCCATAGGGTCCAATGTTAATCTATGTCCTGCGGTGGTGGTCATCTTGGATTTCCGATCGGCATAAAAAAGAGAAACTTTGTAGAGGACCTTCCAATGATCATTCCTGGGCAGTTTGGATTCAATTGTCCAAGTTGCTTCAGAGAAGAAGCGTTTTGAAACATTTTTCCCATAGGGTCCAATGTTAAACTAAGTCCTGTCGTAGCCGCCATTTTGAATTTCATATCGGAACAAAAAACCTAAATTTGTAGAGGACCATCCAATGAACATTCATGTACAGTTTGGCTTTAATAATATTTGTAGTTTCTGAGAAGAAGGCATTTGAACATTTTCCCATAGGGTCCAATGTTAATCTATGTATTGCGGTGGCGGCCATCTTGGATTTCCGATCGGCATAAAAAACATAAAATTTGTAGAGGACCTTCCAATGATCATTCCTGGGCAGTTTGGTTTCAACTGTCCTAGTGGTTTCAGAGAAGAAGGACTTTGAAACATTTTTCCCATAGGGTCCAATGTTAAACTAAGTCCTGCCGTATCCGCCATTTTGAATTTCATATCGGAACAAAAAACCTTAAGATGGTAGAGGACCATCCAATGAACATTCATGTACAGTTTGGCTTTAATCATATTTGTAGTTTCTGAGAAGGCATTTGAACATTTTCCCATAGGGTCCAATGTTAATCTATGTCCTGCGGTGGTGGCCATCTTGGATTTCGGATCCGCATATAAAACAGAAATTTTGTAGAGGACCTTCCAATGATCATTCCTGGGCAGTTTGGTTTCAACTGTCCAAGTGGTTTCAGAGAAGAAGCATTTTGAAACATTTTTCCCATAGGGTCCAATGTTAAACTAAGTCCTGCCGTAGCCGCCATTTTGAATTTCATATCGGAACAAAAAACCTTAAGATTGTAGAGGACCATCCAATGAACATTCATGTACAGTTTGGCTTTAATCATATTTGTAGTTTCTGAGAAGAAGGCATTTAACATTTTCCCATAGGGTTCAATGTTAATCTATGTCCTGCGGTGGCGGACATCTTGAATTTTCGATCGGCATAAAAAAAGAGAAACTTTGTAGAGGACCTTCCAATGATCATTCCTGGGCAGTTTGGTTTCAATTATCCAAGTGGTTTCAGAGAGGAAGCGTTTTGAAACATTTTTCCCATAGGGTCCAATGTTAAACTAAGTACTGCCGTAGCCGCCATTTTGAATTTCATATCGGAACAAAAAACGCAAGTTTGTACAGGACCATCCAATGAACATTCATGTACAGTTTGGCTTTAATAATATTTGTAGTTTCTGAGAAGAAGGCATTTGAACATTTTCCCATAGGGTCCAATGTTAATCTATGTCCTGCGGTGGCGGCCATCTTGGATTTCCGATCGGCATAAAAAACAGAAACTTTGTAGAGGACCTTCCAATGATCATTCCTGGGCAGTTTGGTTTCAACTGTCCAAGTGGTTTCAGAGAAGAATCATTTTGAAACATTTTTCCCATAGGGTCCAATGTTAAACTAAGTCCTGTCGTAGCCGCCATTTTGAATTTCATATCGGAACAAAAAACCTTAAGATTGTAGAGGACCATCCAATGAACATTCATGTACAGTTTGGCTTTAATCATATTTGTAGTTTCTGAGAAGAAGGCATTTGAACATTTTCCCATAGGGTCCAATGTTAATCTATGTCCTGCGATGGTGGCCATCTTGGATTTCCGATCGGCATAAAAAACAGTAACTTGGTAAAGGACATTCCAATGATCATTCATTTACAGTTTGGGTTCAGTCAGTTCATTAGTTTCAGAGAAGAAGATCTTTGAAATTTCAGCCAATCAGAGCATATTATTGGCCCTGGCAGCCATATTGAATATCCGACTGGAACGAAAAACAGTAACTTTGAAGAGGACCATCCAAGGAACATTCCTGCTAAGTTCGGTTTCAATCGGCCAAGTGGTTTCGGAGAAGAAGCTTGAAATGTGAAAAGTTTACAGACGACGGACGCCAAGTGATGGCAATAGTTCACCTGGACCTTTGGTTGGTCCAGGTGAACTAAAAATAGATGGAATCAAAATGTTGACTTACTTTCGGCTGAGTAACTGCTACCTGTATATTGCATGCAAGAAAAACATGTCTCTTGAAACCAATAGTTGTAAATAAACTTTAATAGATGTCATGTGATATTTAACTCTTCCCTCTGGAATAGGGGGCCACCGTGATCATATGGTAGTTTGATTTATAACTACCTGTGCAATCAGTGCCCATCACCACTAATGTTGCGAGTTCGAATCCTGCTCATGGCAAGTGTGCTCAATACAACATTATGTGATCAAGATTGTCAGTTACTGTGGTTTTCTCTGGGTACTCCAGTTTGCTCCATCAATAAAACTGACCGTCACGATATAACTGAACTATTGTTGAAAGTGGTGTTAAACACCATAACCCCTCTGAAATAGGTGACCTCAGCTGATTTTGGCTCCTGCTCAGTCTCTATGGATTACTTGCTCCCAAAGACTATTAAATTATTTGTTTTTAACGTGTGTTGCACACTAAATTCGATATCCCTTTTTTGTGCTGTTCAGTGAGAGGTGATTGTTCTTTTATTGATATTGGTGGCATTGTCGACCATTATTATCATTATTATTTTTTTTATTATAAACTTTCTTTTCATAATAAACACAAGACATGTCTTTATATGTAATAATGATTTATTTTGACAACCATAAGTTTACAGCACAATCATACTACTGCATACTGTTACACTATTGATATAAAATATTACAATGACGGAGATCTTTAACATGTTGATTTTTTTCCTTTTTTTTTGGTGGGTAAAATTGCATAGTTCTAATTAAAATGTAATTATTCTCCGTTAAAATAAAAAAAAAACACAATAAAAAGTTCTGAATAAAAAGTAACATCAGAATTTTATTAGTATTGCTAGCGGCCAGTTTAAAAAGATAATGATATGATATTAGAAATAGTGTAAATAACTTGACCATTTTAAATGTAAGAATTTTTTTTATTATTATTATGGACGATTTTTTTGCAGGTCAAGGCAAAATGAATTATTGGGGCTAAATCAAACTGATCTAATTCGATATATTTTGTTTATGTCAAAAAAAGTAGTAATGCGACATCTTTCAATTTAGTCAGTGGTGAAAAAATAAAATAAATTTTCATCCTACCCTTACCTATTGACAAAAATCATGGCTCAACAGGACGGCTAAACGGCACAACTACAATTAATTAATTTTCAGCCTTACATACAAAATGTCTACCACTTGTTGATCAATAAACACTGTGCACACTGCAGCCAAGATAAAGCTAAGTTTATTGTATATTTTTACCCTTTCTTGATATGTATTATGTAAAATATGTGATATGGCACATTAGTTGAACTAAATTCTATGAAACAGTCCTCATAATGAACACAGGTCCTTTGGCTCCAAGACCAGTAAACTTTGTTCGGACCAGTAAATTTTTCAGTTTTTATTTAGATATTCATATAAGTCAAGAATTTGAATCGACCAGTAAATTCAAATTTTCAGTTCGAGGACTGTGAAATCTGGTATAAAGAAGAAAGAAATTTTCTAATGGATGAATAAGTCCAAAACATTCATACTGCAACTTGTTTGATTAAAATTCAGAGAAGTTTTCTTATATTAAAAATCAATAATGATTGATTAATTGATTGTTGTTTAATGTCAAGACAGCTGTATTTCAGCTATATTCATAATGGGAAAATAAATCTTGCAGGTAAGCCTATTATGCCAATTTAAATCTAATCATCTGGATGTATATTTAGAGATGTACAATCATGCACTGAAATATCACCTCTTCCCCTATGTAAGATTGGGACTCATGAACACATGAAAGACATTCTTCAAAAGCTTTCAAAATTATTCCTATAATTAATATAACATATTTAAGATTTACGATTTTTTATTACCTCCCTTCTTTTTTTCAAAACCAAATTACCTTGCACAAATTGGCAAGTTTCTGTATTGTCATGGTAACCATGTCTAAGTTGGAAGAAACATTACTTTGAGTATTGCTCACAGGAAATATTATGCTTACTGTGATAGTGAGTATAAATTTGATTGAGTAAAAATCTTCAGGACTTGATGAAAAACCTATCTTTTTAAATTTGGAAATAAAATCGTAGAACTAAAAAAAAAGACATGTTGATAACAAAGAGGAAGAAACTAAAACTGGTTTTATAATGTCTGATAGTGTTCTATTTCTTGTCATTGATAAAAATAGAGTGCCAAGAAGTGAGTAAATTTTTGAACATTACCTTATAAATTCATATAAAAAGACACTTTCTTAAAAAAAAAAATATTCTCAAGAGATTGTTTCTTGTCTACTTTAAATCAAATAAAATCAATAAAAGCAGAATATTCTACAGCTTCATCCAGTATTTATAAAATTGTGTATCATAATGATCACAGTGAATCAGTATTCTCCAATTGCACACAAAATCTTCATGTTGCATTTTAAGTGTACATTTATAGTACATTGTGACATCAACAATTATTTTTTTGTTTCTCAAGTTATTAGTACCTGAAATTATTTGTAAAATTGTTATTAAATTTAAAATTGAAACTGAGGGGAAAAACATTTTTGTGGTATCAGAAAATCTAATACAAAACATTAATCAGAAGATTTTTTGAAGAAACCATTTTTGTATATGAAATTATAAGTAATTTTGAAAAACTTGACTCACTTTTGGCACACTACTGTATAAACTTTTGGCATGCTACTGTATATAAAAATCATTATCAAGTATGATCAAATGAAACACAATTTTATACAACATAATCAGAGTATTAAGTAAATCTAAAAATAAAAAAAAAACATGTCAGCTGTGAATAAAATGAGTATGTAACGTTTTTGAGATTCTTTTCTCCAACAATTAAATCTAAAACATACAACCATGTAATTCTGTAAAAGCCTACACATATACACAGGAATAAAAACAGCATAAAAAGTTGAAGATGTACCCTAACATGAGAAGCATGCATACAATAGATTTAAGCAATAACCTGGATTGAGAGGTCACTTTGTCGTCGATACAAAACCTCAGCTCCCATCCCCAAAGTTCATGTAATGGCTCTGGTCCCACCCCCAAGGTTCCTGTAATTGTTCAGTTCCCATCCCCAAAGATCATGTAATGGTTCAGGTCCCAGCCCAAGGTTCCTGTAATTGTTCAGGTCCCACCCCAAGGTTCCTGTAATTGTTCATTTCCCACCACCAAATATCATGTAATTGCTCAGGTCCCACCCAAAGGTTCTTGTAATTGCTCAGTTCCCACCCCAAGGTTCCTGTAATTTCTCAGGTCCCACCCCAATGATTCTGTACTTGCTCAGTTCCTACCCACAAGGTTCCTGTAATTGATAATCTGTTTTACAATCAATTTCAAATTTACAAAAGAGTTTCAATAGACAATAATTCCTGACATACAATTATTAGCCTGTACAATTTTAGAAAGGAAATCGCTCTAATATTAATTATATTAGAAGAAATTTGTTCCCCCGAGTAAAATATTAAACTCTGAAAAGCTGATTGGACACAGATGAGGGATGGTAAATAATGGAAAGCAGCTCTGATAATTCGATCTGATCAGTACATAGGAACCTGTATTAGTGGATTCAATTTCAAGATCATTTATTTTGTGACCATTTAAACAATGTTGTAAATATGCCACATACAAGTAATGGCTAAAAATCAAAAAAGCATGCTCCTTTATGTTACGAGTATAAAATCAACTTTCTATGCTCTTTTTACTCAATATTAACATCAATTTTACTCCCTTTTTGTGATTTGAAATGAATAATATTCAAAAGCCTCTGTTCACCGGACATTTTTAACAATGTTATGATTATTAAACTCCAAACAATTTAATTTCACAGAATTTTAATGACAAATGATTGGTTAGATAGAGTGAGAATTTACTTTAGTTCAGATCTGATACTTTGCTAGATTTATAAAAATAAAATTTACAAAGAAATAATCAAATCCTTCCACTTGTACTCTTTGCCATTATCCATAATGATTTCCTCAAAATTGGCACTTTTTTCCGGTAAATACTAACAGCATTAGTGAAGAAATAAGTAATAAAAATACCACAGGTTTCCTAGTTAAACAGTTAAACAATCGAACGCTAAGCGTGAGTTTGCTTAACCATTTAACTCAGAAAACCATGGTATATATGATTTGTAACATGAAGCCATGCAATATCACATCTAAGTCATTGATTATTGCACAGCTCTCTGAGAGTAATAAAAGTACAGCCCAGATTTAAAGTGTGCAATATCTCGTATTTGCATGTATTATTCATAGTTCTTAGCTGTTGCTTACATTCTGGTATATAAACCATAAAAAAGATCAAAGGAAAAAATGCATTCATGTTACAAGTATAATTGAATATATCTATTTTTATCTCAAGATAAAAATCAGCTGTATTCGTATATCGTAAAGTAAGAAACTAATTAGTGCACTCTAATTAAAATTAGGTCTTGTTGGATGTTTTTTAAATCTGGTAATCCACTAACATCTAACAATATTTGGCTAAAGGTCATGTCAGTTAACCTTTTATTTACATTTGTAACCTCTTTAGAACTATATACTTCATAAACCGCTACACTATAATAGTTATACATAGCCGATTGGTTTATGGTATTACTGTTACCTCCGGCTTGATTTGATATTTTGTCAGGCTTGTCACTGATTGGTTTATACTTGAACTGTGACCTTTGACTTGATTCAATCTTTGATAACAAATTTTGTTAATAGATTACCAGAAAAAAAAAGGTCCCCAAAAAATTCAATTTTAAATTAATTACAGATTGCACTTTTAACCAATCTAATTAAAATCATCTGTTATAATACACTACACTCCCCCCTAACATCTGACAGAACCCAATTAGAGGTTGTGTCCAAATCCAAATGAAATCATGATATGCCAATGAAAATGCCACTTGCAAAGTCTTAACAGTGCCTTTCATTCTGTTTCCAAATGTAAAGCTCTATGATTGGTTGATCTTTTTAATAAGCATTCATAAAAGACAGTTCATCTGGTTATGACCTCTAATTACGTTCTGTCGGTTGTTAGGAGGGAGTATAGCTGATTACAACACTTGATTTGAATCAGATTTGCACTATATTTCCTACTAATCTCCCTTTGATATTTACACACAGAGTATTTATACATCATCGTCTGTAACACACAGCTGATCACAAGTAAACGTAGCATGATCAGCAGTGGGTTACCAACGATGTTTATACGCAAGATAATATCTATAAATGTAAAATATGATATGATGATATGCTATATGTATAATAAATGTCTCAATTCTCTGCACAATTTAGATAAAAAAATAGCATTTATTGTCAGCCACTTAGATACAAAATAAATTGAATAAAAATGTAGGTATCTAATTTAACAACGCTTGATATGTATACAAATAAAAAAAAGATGTAACAGAACCCTTTTTACATTAAAAAAAATGTGCTTTAATTCTTATATACACCGACAAGAAGTTCCTAGTTTAAAATTAAGAATTCTGGTGAACTAATTCTTTTTCTGAATTTGCAGAAATTGTTTTTAAAATGAATACATGTACATGATAAATTCTAATATAAATTGATCCTAGTAAAAAAATCTAATAAAAATATTAGCACTTTTAATATCTTATATACAAATATAGACCAAAAACTAATTCTCATTAAAAAAATAATCAAGGTGTTGAAGTTGCATAGTAACACAGCACCAATTAACATGATCTAAAACGCACCAAAGACTGCAGTTTAAAATATAAACAAATTAGAGAGCATTTTCCAGCTCTTGACATATGACCTTTGTGGAAGCACTATAAAGTAGTAGTAAAAAAACCTCATAAAAATTAATCTCTAACAAACATATACACTGTTGAGTGTTGCATAGCACATCATTAACAAACAAACAATAACAATTTAAGTATATCAGTCATCTTTAACTAAATGTCCCTAAAAAACTAGGCACACGGTCAGTGTCGCATATTCAAATACTTATTTTCCTGAGCTAGCTGCGTCAAAACTGAGCTCATATCGTTGACGACCATATTATTGGACATCATCGAATATCGTGAAGATTGTGATTCTGAGCGATTTCCCCCTGGGGGCACAAAATTGTTCGTACAGGTATGTTCCGATACCGAACTCATATTGTCTAACAAATTTTCTGACGAGATAGAATTGATATTTTCCATAAAATCTTCAATTGGTTGAGCAGAATCTTCACGGTCTGTTGAGCTCGTCACCTGGTTACACCCTGGCGACATTTCCATTTGGTTTGAATACTGCTGATTGTTTGGCATTCGTGGATTAATGTTCTGTTGGTTCCACATTTGTTGCGGATTGGGTGGATTTTGATTATACATATTAGAAGGAGGAAACACAGTATTATTACCTTGATTAAAATTCTGTGGCATTTTTTGACGATTGAAATTCCCTTGCATTTGGTGGTACATTTCTTGATTGTTACAATTGTTTTGATTGGCCGGCAACATATTGTTACAATTAGTTTGATTGGTTAACATCTCGTTAGGTTGTTGCATCATCATTTGATTACGATTTGCTGCCTTGCCCCGGGCAGGAATCTGTGATGTGCTAATATGAGGTACTTGAACTTGGGGGCTTTGAGATTCTCGTTTATTTAAAGGGGGTTGAGGTGGCAACATTAATCCAGGTTGCATCTGGTTCATTAAAGGTTCAGTATTCATATTCTGACCTTGCATTTGCATATTGTTCATGCCTTGACCTCCAGGCATTTGCATATTATTCATATTCTGACCAGCAGTCATTTGCATGTTCATATTTTGCCCTCCTGGCATTTGCATATTATTTGAACCTTGACCTCCCGACATTTGAGAATTATTCATGCTCTGATATCCTCCCATTTGTTGATTCTGCATGTTGTTTTGATTTGATGTCATAGCTTGCTGCAATGCCTGCATACGGCGCATGTTCATTCTCTGTTGGGATTTTGGCATGTTTGGTGGTTGTGGTCCACGATCTTGTATAAACTGAGTATTGTTGCCACCATTCATGCCACCTTGCATCATTTGCCACTGATTCATACCCACCTGTTGTCCACTACTAAAATTTCTATTATTGGCACCATTCATTCTATACGACATGTTCGCATTACCCATATTCATCATTTGTACGTCCGTCATTTGTCCAGTTTGCATAGAGTGCTGCATAGGTTTGTTTCCTGAAGGAGGATGAGGGATCATATTTGATGAAGGAGGAGGCATCATGTTATTAGATGAATTCTGTGGCATTATATTGCCAGATGAGTTTTGTGGCATTATATTGCCAGACGAGTTTGGCGGCATAATATTCCCGGACATATTTTGTGGCATCATATTGCCCGATGAGTTTGGAGGCATCACATTTTCGGACATGTTTTGTGGCATCATATTGCCAGACGAGTTTGGCGACATCATGTTTCCAGACATGTTTTGTGGCATTATATTGCCAGACGAGTTTGGAGGCATCATATTGCTAGATGAATTTGGTGGCATTGGATTATGCATAGCAGTATTATTATGCATATTATGACCTTGAGACATATTTTGCATATTGTAACCTTGATCCTGATTCCACATTTGATTCATTTGCATATTATTATTTTGCATTTGAGTGTTGTTCATGTAATTCACAGAATTATGATTCACACCTTGGTTACCATAGTAACCAGGAGACATTTGCATATTGTTATTATTATTCCCTTCATTCATTTGCATTTGTTGCTTTGAAAACTTATTTGAGTCTTGACCAGCCTCGTTCTGGATTTCATTTTCTTGAAGTGCTTCCATTTCTTGAATACTGCTCGGTACACCGTAATTATAACATTCATTTAGAAATCTTTGCATGTCATCAGGAATTATCATGTCTTCATTGTCCGCCATTAATTGTTCTTCTAATGCAGCCTCATGGTCTGCATCTGTCCGACCTGGTGATCCATACTCGTCATTTTCAGCTAAACTATAGTCAGTAGCTATGCTGCTATGTGACGAATGGAAAGTGTTATTTGAACCTGTCTTATTTATCAAACTTTTCATCGATTGTGGGACAGGCAAAGGTTTCATCATATTCAAGCTATGAAATCGCTGTAATTTTTTCAAGACACTGAAGTTTGGATCTAATGTTCGTACGGGATCACTGGCTCTTCTGATTTCTCGATTAGGTAGTTCATGAGGTAGAGGGGTTCGACAAGGGGTACTAGTCCTTGCTCCGTCTAAATCATGTCTAGCAGACAAAAACCGTGCAACTCTTTCATTTGCATATTTACTGGAGGGACTTCTCAATGTCATAGCTTGGGACTGAACAACAAGATTAGGATGACTACCAAGTTGAGCTTTTTGTAGTTGGGCGGCAATATCACTCATGTTACTAGTCTCGCTTGATCGACGGCTATTAATCTGAATTCCTGGTCCATGAATTGGAATATTACCTGTGATGTCATACTCGTATGGAGAATTTGTGATACTAAGACGATTCGATATTTGCGAAACTTCACTCGACCGACGACTGGAGAAGTGACTACTAAGTGGAAATGGACTAGTATCAGATCTCATACTACTAAGGTATGAACTAATTGTACTAGTATTACTGTCACGACGATTTCCTCCAACTGGCAGTAGTTTGTTTCCCGGTAACAAATCACTTCGACCTAGAAAAAAAAATTATTAAAAAATTTACATGTCTTACTGCAAAACAAAATATGTCACATGACTAGTTCAACATTGGTATGCTAAAATACAATGATAAAAATAAAAGGAGAGATCGTCGTGGTCGTGATCGTATGGTAGTTGAAGTTCGAATCTTGCTCAGGTGAGGTGTACTCGATGCAACATTATATGATAAAAGTTTTTCAGTGACTTCCGGCAGGTCGGTGGTTCCTCCCCTCCCCGAGTACTCCAGTTTCCTCCAAAAATAAAACTGACCACCACGATAAAACTGAAATATTATTGAAAGTGGTGTTAAACACCTTAACCCTAACCCTGTAAAGCTAAAAATAAAAGGGAGTTAACTCTAACAGAAATGTGGATAGTATGTAGTCTATATTTTTGTTATTTGTGTAAATAATCTCATATCTATTTGGTTAAATAGTACAAAACACAGTAGCAATCATCATTGTAAATGATAATTAACAGTAAAAATTTGATTAGTTTGTAATTTTCAGAATAATTCATGTCGTATTTACGTTATTTGTGTTTGTTTGCTCATAGTGCTGTCCAACACATATATTATTGTGTTGTGTTTTTGTTTTGTTTGTCTTCGTCTTGTGTACGTTATGTTGTTAGTTTCTCTGGATTGTCCATTTTAGATTGCCTCTTCAGTATTATCTAACGTTTATCAAATACTCAGCTTTTTTTAAGTAAACTCAGAGTCATTACTAGCCGAGTGGTTTAGGCCAATGACTTCTGACCACAAGCTAATCACCACTAATTCCCAGATACCCACCTTAAGAGTTCAAGACACCTAACCACGGCTTTGGGGGGTGGGGGTGGGGGGCGTTTCATTGGTCACTTTGTTTTTACTGTGGGCTTTCCATCCCAACAAGTCAAGATATATATGAAAATATCTGAAAAAGCCCCAATAACCCTAGTCGTGAGTTCGAATCACGCTCATGGCGAGGTGTACTCGATACAACATTACTTGATAAATTTTGCCAGTGACTTGCCTGCCTGTCCGTGGTTTTCTCCGATTTCCTCAAACAATAAAACTAACCACCACAATATAACCGAAATATTGTTGAAAGTGGCATTAAACACCATAAACTTTCGGTTGAGGGGGTTAGGGTTATGGTGTTCAATGCCACATTCCACAATATTTCGGTGGAATAATCCAATAAACAACTGAATTAGACTTTTCTTCTGAATTGGTAACCTACTGCCGAAAGTGCATGGGGACCCCCTCCATTATTTATTTGACCTGAACACCTACTTTTGAGATCTGTAATACTTTTGTGTTGTGGTCTTTTCTGTAGCGTTTTTAGATCTGATAAATCAGTCATCTGGTTAACTACAATACATAATATATACGATAAGATAAATATAGAAAATTGGAACAGTATACCCAGACTTGCCTACCCCTTTTTGTTTAAAATAGTAAGATGCTTGAAAAAAAAATAGTAAGTGGAGATAAAAAATAGTAAGCCTCTTTTTTTGGTCACAAAATGCAATTTTAAGCACAGAAACTACACATATTGCAAATGGCACATGATATAACCACACAATGCTAACATTTTAAATCGATTTTAAGAATCGTCGTCTAAAGGTCGTTTTGACATCGTTTTTTTCAATCACCGGAAATGCCGATACGATCTATAATATAAGGAACCGCAATGAAATGACGGACCTGAACCGAAAACTTTCCGTAAATATCACAAATTTGCCGAATCGTAAGGAAATTGACAACAATCGTAAGGGCGTAAGATAGCCCAAAAAATCGTGAGCCTTGCGCCAAAATCGTAAGGGTAGGCAAGTCTGTATACCCATAAAACATTTCAACATTGTGAACATTTCAAAAGCAGCTGGGAGAAGGTACCGGTATTCAATGTGGGAGAGACTTATAATTTTTACCACATTTCTTTTTATTATTTTTTCTCCAAGCTTCATGAAACTTCATAGAAATATTCCTTCTGATGTAAAAAGTCTTAAAAATGGCCACTGTTACCTTGGAAACAAAAAAGGAAGGAGCTTAAAAATATTTTTAATTCATAATATACTGGATTTTCATAGTACTAGCTGCAAGACATGCCATTTACCAGGATAGAGCAATAGATATGTTCTAGGATTAGGACATATCATCGCATCCGAACACAATCTGCAACAGACATGTCATCCCAAAAAGACATGTCATACTAGTATAAGGACATATCATCCTATAAGGACATGTCACCCTATCAGGACACATTATTCCCACTTATATCTGTCTTTTTTTCAATTCTTTGTGCTTATAATGATGGAAAAACAACAAATGTCAATTTTATAAACTTTTCGGTAGGACAATAAATGCCATGATTTCCCAGGCAAAGATGGCATGCTTTTTTTTTGCTGTGATTGGTGGTATTGTAGACCATTACTATTTACATTCGTCTTAGTAGGAGCCATCGTGGTTGTGATCTAATGGTAGTTGGAATTTCAACTACCTGTGCAATCAGTGCCTATCATCACTAAAATTGTGAGGTTGAACCCCATTCATGGCGAGGTGTACTCGATACAACAATATGTGATACAGTTTGTCAGTGACTTGCAGCAGGTCAGTGGTTTTCTCCAGGTACTCCGGTTTCCTCCACCAATAAAACTGACCGCCATGATATAACTGAAATATTGTTGAAAGTGGTCTTAAACACCTTAAACCCAACTTATATAGACCATTACTGTTTACATTCATCTTAAGTTAACATTCAGTAGATAGACATACTGTTTTCTTGACTAGATATTTTGTGTGTTTGTTGTGATTGGTGGTTTTAATGGCCATTACTGTTTACATTCATTTTAAGTTAACATTCAGTAGATAGACATACTGTTTTCTTGACTAGATATTTTGTGTGTTTGTTGTGATTGGTGGTTTTAATGGCCATTACTGTTTACATTTGTCTTAAGTTAACATTCAGTAGATAGACATACTGTTTTCCTGACTAGATATCGTTGGTAGTTGACTTTTTCCTGACAGTCTATTATTCAGTTTACTCTGCATTGTCCGCTGTACATTCATACGATTCGTTCTCGTCACTAGAGATGAACCACTTCCTGGTATCTGGAAGAAATAGAATGAAATATATATAAAATTATTGGGAAAATAAAATGTAATTTAATTAATAAGTACAGTCAACCCTGCCTTAAAGGACATATCTATAGAACAATGACTGTCTATAAAGGGCAGTTTCATTTTTTCCATTAATGAATAGTGCGTATATAATTTTAATCTGTATATAAATGGCAACTGCTCAGAAAGGCCACATTTTCAGGTTCCCCTGAATGGCCTTTATATACACATTTGACTGTATATTTATTCAAGGGAGATAAATGTAGTTCCTTTTAAAGTTAAAATCAACTGTTTTGTAAGGATATGTATTTAAATGAATGTGAAAAAAAAATACTATCAACCATTAAAAATAATACACAAAGAAATTGAAAATTTCACCATTATTAGTTTGTACAGAGAAAGGAAAATACTTCTAATTGTCCTCCCAAAGATAATAAGGCAATGCACACACACAAAATTAACAATTTAATTATTATCATTTTGTACAGAGAAAAAAAAATACTACTAAATTGTTCCCCTAAGGAGAGGCAACACCTCTTATGAGGCCACTTTTTCATTGCAGAAGAGGTAGCATTACAAGAGAGAAACTACTGTAATTACTTACATCTGCCTCATCAGGTTCTGGTATATCTGCTTCCTCTTCCTCCTCAAAACCTCCGTTGTCTGAGGTAACAATCTGTGTACTGATATGGTCCTCTATCAGGTCAGGCTGTATGTTACAGGTCACATTAACCTCTGGACTACTTTGTGGGGAAGGTTGTTGTTGTGATACAGCACTTCCTACATTGTCCTGGAAACATGAAAGCACGTCATGTGACGATTTACTGGATCATGTGATAAGCTAATATTCTACATTGGAACTTTATCTAAAGTTTGGTGTATGCAAGATTTTGAGTTATTTAGGGTTGGCTAAGAGAGATTTCACTGTATGCGATGGGTGTGGTTGCGGAAAAAAAAAACAGCATATGTTTTTCTACAAACAAACATTCAATAAATATTTTAATGTTGATATACAGACAAACCTTGTCATGTCGAAGTCAAAGGGTTCGATAATATTACCTCAAAATATCCAAATATTTTAAATCAAACCGAAAGCTACTATAAACGGACCAAATGCTTACTTCCAGGAAAAGATTAATTGAGTTCCAAATAAAGAAATTTGATTGTAAAACTTACTGACGTTAAACATTTTATACCTCAACGCAAGTTTCACCAATATATGCAAAACCAGTCAAAGTTTACATATAGTCTTGAATTTTGAATTTCATTCTTTATTTTGTCCTTGTTAATTAAAAAAATAATTAGCTGAATACCAACAGGGATAAAACACATGATCTTCCACACTCCAGACGATCATACTGACATTTACAAAATAAGTCAGAGTTTGAATGAATAAAAATTCTAAAAATGTATTGAAAACTATCATATGGTAGTACTCAATACAACATTATGTGATAAAGTTTGTCAGTGACTTGCGACAGGTCGGTGGTTTTTTCAGGGTACTCCGGTTTCCTCCACCAATAAATCTGACTGCCACGATATAGCTGAAATATTGTTGAAAGTGGCATTAAACACCATAACCCTAACCCCTATTGAAAACTTTCACATGATGCATGCCACAATTTTAACAAGAAAGTATATGGATGTAATAAAATCTGTAATACCTGAGATCTTCGTCTTTCCCCTACAGCCTGTAGTGGTGTAACTGTCAGACATTCCTCCATCTTTTTGTTCCCTTCTTCTTTTTCTTGGTCCTAGAAAAAGTTAATAAAGAAATAAGAAGAACTGATTTGACAGAACGATTTTGAAAAGAATATTACAAGGCAGCAAAAGAACAAATTTGTAAAGTAAGGATATATGATGCTATAAGGCAAGCATATGTGATAAATAATCAAAACAAAAAATTCATCCAACAATTGATAAAGTTGTTATAGAGGAAGCTGATGAAGGAGCTAACGACCACATTTTCTGGAATGGCAATGGTACGAATAGTGTGACAGTCTAGTTGAAGTACAAGTATTTGAACACATATTACGGCAAGGGGCCATCGTGGTAGTGATCATTTGGTAGTTGGATTTACAACTATCCATGCAATCAGTGCTTTTAACATTGTGAATTCAAACTCCTCTTGTGGAGAGATCTGCTTGATACAACATTATGTGATAAAGGTTGTCAGTGATTTGCGACAGGTCAGTGGTTTTCTTCAGATACTCTGTTTACCTCCACCAATAAAACTGACTGCCACGATATAAATGAAATAATGTTGAAAGTGGCATTAAACACCATAACCCTAACCGATACTATGGCAGACATATTACCTGATCACATTCTTCTTTCATTTCCTTTTTACATGTTCCGTCTCCTTTATGCTTCTTGTTAGCATAAAAATCGGGTCCATGGACAGTCTTGACGTGTTTCCTTAGTGAACTAGGGTCAGTGTAACGTTTGGTACAACCTATAGCCTTACATACATATGGTTTCTGGAAAAACAAAATTATCCTGCAATCAGTACATTTGCTGTACAAATATGATATCCGAATAAATTTTTGCTTTATTCGTACTAGACGAATAAACTTTTCGTATTATACGAATAAACTTTCCTGGTACCCTGTAGCTATGTACTGCGGAGGACGCAGACAGGTATGAAACTGGTACTAATGTAACGCGGACCACGAAGAAGACACCCTTGACAACATTAATGAAAGGTGAGGAATGACGCTTGTTTCTGTCTTTTTTGTCTAAATCTGACAAGTTTTCCGACTTTTTTGACATTGCAGGATAAACACAAAATACGTACCTTGTCGTTAAATATAAAATTCATTTGTACTCGCTGCGAAACAGGCATGAAAAGCTCGCTATTCTGCCTGTTTCTAAAGCTCGTACAAATAAATTTTATACTTACCGACAATGTATGTATATTGTATATATATATACACCAAAAACATCTGCAGATGTAAAGAGTACTGGTCAAGTGCAGGCTAGGGTTCACTCTGATTGTAGATTGCTCTTTGTTGAAGATCCTACTGTGACTGTGAAATATAGAACAGCAATAACACTGCTATTTCTTTACATTAATTTGTGTCTAAGTGTAATGTTGGACAGTCTCTCAATTTCATTTTCATCCAAATCCTTCCTTAATAATTGCAGAGTATAAGCTTCTCATGTAAGGTGTTTTTATTATTTCACTTGAACAAATCCTATTTTCTCCAAACAACTGTGTACTCAACCCTTTTGACTATACATAACAAGAAAGTTAGGAAATACTGATGAACTCTGACATCATAAAACGATTACTGACTCCGAAACACTGTGATGAAATTTGTTTTTTTATCTGGTGAGTCGGGAACGTTATAAACAACATGAGATTTAAATTAGAAATTAAACTAATTTTACAAAAGTAACTCATTCAAAGAGACCTAATTCTTACTCACAGCATTAGAATGAGTCCTGTTCTGATGTTTAGCTCGGTCTGAAGCATTACTGAAAGCTTTCGTACACCCTGGGAATTCACACATGTATGGTTTTTCTCCTGTATGGGACCTCAAATGTGTCTTCAGATTCTCTAGTCTGGAGTATGCTTTAGAACAGCCTTCAAACTAAAAAAATAAATATGATTTAAAAATAATAAACCAGAGGCTCCAGGGAGCAGGTATTCACTCAGTCTTTGCCTTAATGTTTTTCACCTACTTGCCCGAAAGCCAAATTTAGAAACAAAAAATTATATCTACTCAAACAAATTCTTCCGTAATTTTCACTTGTCCAAATCCAGTTTTACTTGTCCCGGTCTTCGGGCAAGTGGGTTAGCGTGAAGACTGTTCACTCATCACGTTAACATATTCCTTATATTTGCTCAATGTACATAAGATATAAAATTCCTATGTATAGAAAAATTTTTCGGCCTAATGGTCACCTTGAATTATGAGCTACCTGCTGTAAATCGCTAGTTTAAAATCCTCCTGATCTAATTTACAACTTATTCTAACTCAAATAAGCGGTTACCTCACTAACATGGTCAACAGACATTCAAAATATATCCCATCATATCAGTTAACATGGTCTCTAATAATTACTTCATAGCCTTTGTTTTGTCTATATTAAACTCAATCATTGTATAATTGATTTTGTATCAAACATTGCAGAGAAACAATAAAAACCAATTAATTTTTAAATTGTCAGAAATAAAGGTATTCCCTCTATTACAGATACTTAAGTTTTAAGGAGTGAGTGATTGTTGATTAAAAACCAACTCAGCAATTTTTCAGCTATATCATGGCGAGAACAAGTTAATTTTCAATAAGATGATGATGAGGTCCTCTTTGTACTAGATCAACATCCTTAGTTGGATTTTAATAGTGCTAGCTCACTGAAACAACAGTCCGCAGATAGAGATGTCGCCCCACTCGGACACATTATCCTGATTCCGAGCTAGCCAGTCTTTGCTCTTTCTCCTTAATGCTGCACACTTAGCGGAGAAACAACAAATACCAATTTTTTAGTCTTTGGTTTGACCCGATCAGGGTTCTAACCCACGTTCTACTTCACTCTGGGCGAGTACACTAACCATTACACCACTGATGCGGTTCTAAAGTCTTAAATCCTTCTAAAAGACAGATACTTACAGTACATTTATGTGGTTTCTCCCCCGTATGGCGCCTCATATGAACAACTAACATGTACTGTGCTTTAAATGGTTTCTCTTCTCGGTTACATTCTTTCCACCGACAAACAAAAGATTTCTTGTTGGCTTGAATATGATCTATGTTAATATGCTGTAATAAAATAAAACATACTCATGTAAATATATTGTACACTCAAAATATTATTGTTAAACTTAAAGCATATTGCAGAAAACTACATGAAATACAGTAGTCTCCCCTTGATAAGGCCACCCTCACCAAAGGTCATCACTCTTTATCAGGGTAGATTCCAGATGCATTGAGATTGCAAAATACTACTAAATTGTTCTCCTAAAGAGAGGTCACCCCTGTTATAAGACCATTTTCTTTCATAGCAGAAGGGGTGGTCTTATAAGAGGAGGATTACAGTACATACATGGGAACCTGTCTAATCCAACACACCAAGGGACCAGGGAAATGTATATATGCAGTTACACCCTAATGTAAATATTTTGCAATTGCCACACTCCATGCACACTAAAGACAACCCTCATCAGCTTCTTATATGAGCTTTTAATAATAGGTTTTTGATAGGCCCATTCAAAGGCAAAATTTTCCTGACCCTATTACTTATCTCTCCTTTAACTTGCGACAAAGAAAACATTCACCCATAGGCCCACTCCATTGCCAACTTTTTACAGACATAACTTTAATTATTGTAATCTAGTTCTTGTCAATCAAATATAGCTAAAATACTGCTCACAATCACTCTTCATCAAACATTTGAAGGGGGAGGCTTAGAATTATAGGGGTTATGGTGTTAAATGCCACTTTCAACAATATGTCACGACCATGACAGCCCCTCAATCTAATATACCTAAAATACTGCTCACAGTTACTCCACAGTAAACATTTGAATATTGCTAAAATATCTTGATACTGAATGTCAATCAATCATATCTTTTTATACCATAATATGTGTACTCTGACAAATGATGGGGCCGTCATGGACGTGATCGTATGGGAGTTGGATTTACAACTACCTGTGCAATCAGTGCCTATCACCACAAAAGTTGTGATTTCGAATCCCGTTCATGGTGAGGTGTACTCGATACAAGTTTGTCAGTTAACTTGCAACAGGTCAGTGGTTTTCTTCGGTTTCCTCAACCAATAAAACTGACGGCCACGATATAACTGAAATATTGTTGAAAGTGACGTTAAACACCATAAACCAACCAACTTAAATGATTGTCTACAGATTTTTACTAGAACAAATCTCTATCTAATCCTACCTTAACTAGTTCATCTTGACTCTCAAATTCTCTTGTACAACTTTCCCAATGACAATTTGTTTCTATGAAATCTGGTTCCCCTTCTTGTGGTATGTGATCTGGTTTCCTGTCTAATCTGTCATCATCATCATCATATTCATCATGTCCTAAAACAGAGATAAAAAAACATTCACAATAATATCTGAAGATCTTCATCAATGGGAAATAACTCTTATTAGTATGGGAGAAAAATTGGTGCCAACGTTGTTAGTAAAAGAGGGTTAGGGTGTTTAACGCCACTTTCAACAATATATATCAGTTATATCGTGGTGGTTAGTTCTATTGGTGGAGGAAACCGGAGTACCCGGAGAAAAAATACCAACCTGCCGCAAGTTACTGAGAAACTTTATCATATAATGTTGAATCGAGTACACATCGCCTGAGCGTTTGGAAAACTTTGTGAATCAAATAGAAAAATGGGGCAGATTTGGAAGAGATCTCTTTGATATACTATGTTTCTGTGATAAGCTGACGTTGATTTATTGTCTCCTTGAATATTTGGATGACTAGTAAGAGAGTGAGTGATTGTTGTTTAACGCCAACTCAGCAATTTTTTTAGCTATATCATGGCGAGGATAATGATGACCAGTAAGGTCCATAACCCTACAGAGATTCTTGAAATAACAACAATTGCTCAATCATGATCAACTTGTATTCATTTTCAACCTTGACATTATATTTTTTGAAGTCCATTCCTGTGGCATGTCTTAACATAGCATACTAGAATCTCACAGAAATTCAATATTGTATAAAACTATGATAAAAAAAGACGACACCCCCACCCCCTTTCGGCATACCTATTACCCGTCAATAAAAAAGGAGGAAATGTTGTTCCTCCACATCTTTTTTTGCAGCATGAGAATCAAGTAATTAACTTGCTTGACCTTAAATGATAGATATAACTTCAACAAATGTATTTATAGACTTAAGTATTACTAACTTGATCCATCAATCTCTTTCTTGACCTTTGACCTTTTAATTTCCATTGTCTGGTCAACAGTACTACTAACTACACTACTTCCTGCTTCTTTGGTTGTCGTGGAGATCTGTGGCTGAATAAAGTATACAAAATCAATTAGAGTTATCTTTCTTGACATTGGAACAGGCAGGTCATCCACTGAACAAAATTACACCATCAATTATTAAAATTTAAACTAAGATAAATGATAAAATTGTATTTTTTAAATAATACCTTAATAATAAGTTAACTTCAACCTTCTGATTCATGACAGAATCTAATATTACAATATATATGTATATAAGGCTGATTAAATCTGACAAATAGGAAGTCAAAAATTTTCTACAAATTTATAGGGGTAGCTACATAAGCAATCAGCTACCTTTTTGGTTTAAAGTTGATTGTTCATTTTAAATATAAAACAGTTAGTAATTTCTGAATCACAGCAGAATTTAATATTACAGCAGATACAAGGCTGTTTCAAATTGAAGGCGGGGTGGGACAAACACAAAGACATAAGTTTTCTACACATTTGAGAGGTTAGCTACAAGTTATTTTAAGTGTCCAGATACATTTTTGGTTTAAAGCTGATTGTCCATTATAAACTGGAACAGTTGGTAAGAAAGTTTTCAGCTGGTACATTTTTTACTTACCGATGGTTCTGGTTTCGGTTGCATCGGCATCATTGGTTGTGAGGTAGGTGGCATCATCGGTGCTCCGACTGGTGTCATTTTACCATGACCCATCATCGGTGGCATCATGGGATAAATAAATGGTGACCCTGGTATATTACCACCAGGTGGTTGTCGTATATATGGATTGTGGGGGTACTGTTGATGTGCAGGACTGGCGGTGCCAAGGGAGGCTGAAAAAATCAGATTAATATAACAATATTAGCATGTTCTAGGAGGCAGTGTTTCAGCTAGACTTTGAAATCTTCAGGACAATTACCAGTTTTATTAAAATTTCTTCAGCACATTCATTAATAATCAAACTAATTTTTATAAGTTCTTCAGAACAATTTGAGAAATAGGTGAGCAAATGTCCTGAGACTGTTGCCTAGCTGAATCGATGAGAAGGGATTAAAACTGGTATGTCATTGTTTGAGTATGTTAACAGTTAGTTCTAGGAGGAAGTAATTTATATGGATTGTTGGCAGATGATTGGTTAAAAGTGACCATGGTGAAAATCCTGTAAAAAATTACCAGAAAAAAACAGATTATAGATGCACCGAAATAAAGAAATATTACTTAATTATCCTCTTCAAGAGAGGTCATTCCTCTTAACAGAACATGTTTTCATTGCATAATGGGAGGTCTTTCAATAGGGGAACAACTGTATTTACATATAATGATGATGGACGAGAAGCAATGACAGACAAGATGTAATGACAAACCTTTACATTACTTTTGGCCTATTCAGCTAAAAACTTCGCTTTTTCAACCTTTTATTTTACCCATACCAATCTGCATATTCTTCATAAACAATTCAGTCCACATTGCTACCATTTTTTTTAAATCATTATTATTCAACAGATGATGGACAAAAGTATTCGAATGCTCCCAATTTTTCCTATATCTTTCATATAAAATTACAATTTTTCATAATATTATCCTAAAGTCAACTCCTGTCCTATTTTGACAATTTTTTTTATCAATTTTTTTTTAAACCATGTTTTTCACATCTTTAAGATTTAAACACAGCCTAAGATTATTTGTCTAAAAAAGTAATTTCATTGTATTGTATTTTGGATCAAATTATATCAGTTTTGTGTTTAACTTGTGCATTCTCAAAAATGTTTAGTTTATTATATAATATTGGAATAATAAAGTAAAATTACATTAAATTCTGCTTTAATTCTTTATTATTATCAAAATTGAACATGAATTGACTTCATGATATCTCTTTAAAAATTGCAGTTTTATATGAAATATATAGAAAAAATTGGATTCGTGTGAATACTATTGACCATGTGTTCTCGCCATGATATAGTTGAAAAAAATGTTCGCTTGGCATTAAACAACAACCACTCAGTCACTCCTATAAAAATCTAGCTATTTAATATAATGCACACAATGTGATTCTGGAATAACCTTCTTCAGGTATGCTCAATGTTGAAATATTGGAAAGCCAAAATGGCTGGGGAAAAAACAGTCTGTAGATTCACACCAAATACTTTTGTAAAGAAAACGAAGTAAAATTTTCTAATTTTACCTCTCTTTCTACTTTTTTCTATTTTTTTTTATTAAAGGGATATTAGAGCTCGTTTTAACATATATTTTTTTTCAACTCGTGACGAAGGTTGTTTCTTTTCAATTTAATTGTAAAAACAATCCAAAAATACTTTGCACGTCCATATAATCCCTAATATCGTTAAAATGTCACTTAAAAGGGTCGAAATGAATTTTGGCGAGGAAGCAAAAATTCAATTATTGGCAAAGACCGCAAGATATGACAGAATTATCAACGAATTATGTCACTTTTACGAAGTTTCATTGATAAAAACTGGGTTAATGTTTCATAAATATCATTTATTTAACCAATTGCAAGTTTTCATGAGATACAAAAAATTACCAAAATGAGCTTTAATATCCCTATAAATTAAACCAAAAAAAATTTTTCTTAGTCAAATGATAGTGTCTATTACTAGATAAGATCTTAATTATAAAATGTTAAATTTGAAAATCTAACAATCTAAACACTTGACTTCATCAAAGGTACCAGGCACCATTATACAATCTCACATTTCTGTTCTTAAATCAAACAAAGATATGTAAACTTGTCAGAGAGATTTTGATTAATTATCAATTTACACAGAAAGAAATGTAAATTATAAAAACACCTATCTATGTTAAAACTTAACAGAGAAACAGTCGACTGCAAGATGATATTTAAACAATCTGATAAAGCCAAGACTATTACTGGAGACATTCACTAAAACTTGGTATAGATTTTCTGGGAAGGATCAGTAAATAATATCCACTCTTTTGATTAAATCAATGAATCTGATCCCCTTCTAATAAAATTGCTACTCGATTAATTTTTACAAACCAATATATTTGACATTTAATTCAGTCTTTTTGTTAAAATATTGCTTGGTTTTTTTTTACAAAATTTATCAAAATACTTTACTTGGATTATTATTAATGAAAATGTAGATATTTAAATCTAGTGTGCATAGCATATTTCTAGAATAATAAAAACATAGATATCAAATTTAGTGTGCACGACACGTTTCTGGAATAACCTTCATCAGGTACGCTTAAAGTCAAAAGATTAGAGAACCAAATCATATAAAAGTCAAGAAAGCCAAAGGGCCTAAAGAGGATATACAGAATTCATCCTTGGAGAACTTATTCACAATTTTACTGATTCTCAACAAATTATGTCCAAAAAAAACCCCACAAAAAAGCCACCATCCCATCTTTTAGAATAGGCCCAATTGACGTTTTTTTTTTAAACAGCTGATTATTCCATCATCTTGGGATGTTGCTTTTTCTTGGCATCAAAACCATCAAAAAGTAATTAGAACTTTGAACTTAATGATGGCTTCTGTTATCTAACTCTGCAACACAGCATGGAAATAGAATTACAAAAACACAACATAATATTCTGCAAGTATCTACACATGTCATGAGGGTGTAGATGGGGAAAGGGCTAAAAATAAAATCATCATTTCCCAAAAAAAATAATATCATCCATGGCAAAATATCATTACTATGGACGATCATAAATATGAAGTTGACAAAATAAGGACTGGACATTTGTATGACATTTTTTTTCCTATTGAAAAAATGTAAAAATAAGTGAATCTGATCTAAACAGAATCCTGTACAAACAGGAATCTCATCTAAATCAAACATCCACTTTAGTTACAATGTGTGATCCCTTTACAAATGGTGATCTGTGTAATCTGAGCACCTGTATATTCAAGACATTTGGGATCCCAATGACATCCAGTTAAGATAGGTTTCACTGTATCCAACTTTCAGAATATAGATTAAAATAACACCTTAAAAAGGAGGATAGTCCCTCCCATAATTGCATTCATAACATAAGTTAAAAATTTTGCTTTCACTATGTAAAATAATACTTAAAATATTGTTTAGAGGTTCTCCCTATTCAATTATAACTGAGTAAAGCTGTTTTATAACTTTACAGCAGAAATTAAACCTTTCCTATCTTAGTATCTATTACTTTGTCTCTGTACAATAATAAATCAACCAAAACAACCTTGATAAAGTCAGATGTCTGATTCTATTTAATTATAGGAGTCTGAGATGGAACAAAGGTACGAAACAGACTTATTGGCCTGGTAGTTCTGATATCTCAACTTAAATTTCAATTTTGGGGTCGTCGTGGCCATGATCTATGATAGTTGGATTTACAACTACCTGTGTAATCAGTGTGTATCACCACTAAAGTTGTGAGTTCGAACCCCGTTCATGGCGAGGTGTACTCGGTACAACATTATGTGATAAAGTTTGCCAGTGGTTTTCTCCAGGTATTCCAGTTTCCTCCACCAATAAAACTTACAGCTTAATCAACATAAACCTTTACCAAAACTTCAATTTTTGACTTAATCTATGAAAAGAAAGTTTAAAGAGTGATGGTCAACAATTCTGCCTATTATCAAACAAAACGAACAACTATCTCTCTCACCTCAAACCGTTGAACACAAAAAAGTTTTCTTTAAGAAATGCAAGCCTAAACTTATCTATTTAGTGAAAAAAAAACTACGTTTATTTATTGCCTGAATTTCAATCCATTTAGAAAAAAAACCTACATTCAGTTATTTAAAACAAATTAATAATTATTTTGTAAAAAAAAAAAAAAAAAAAATGATCACCATATTTTTTTCTCCTCAATATTTCAGAAATTTTGTAGAATTTATAATGATTTTGCATCATTAAATTTCATTACTGTCAAAAAATTGTCCACCATATTTTTTTCTTCTTCCAATTATTTCATCAATGTTGTAGAATTTAAATTATTTTGTAATTCTTAAGTAAAAGACATTTGCTAACATGTAAAAATGTGTGCTTCAACATAAACCAGTAAACCAGATATTATTCCTCTCTGCTTAAAAGTCATATGATTGACAGGTCAGATACTAAACCTATCAAAAATGATAAATTCTAGTCAGATTACCTTCTCATCATAATCTTCCCCTTACTCTGTCAGAAATATCTATATCACAGCACCTTAGAAACACATTAATACAATCAAACCTGCATTAAGAGGACATCTCTATTAAGCAGTCATAAATGATAAGTTCTAGTCAGATTACCTTCTCATCATAATCTTCCCCTTACTCTGTCACAAATATCTATATCACAGCACGCTTAGAAACACATTAATACAATCAAACCTGCATTAAGAGGGCACCTCTATTAAGCAGTCATAAATGATAAATTCTTGTCAGATTACCTTCTGATCATAATTTTCACCTTACTGTCAGAAATATCTATATCACAACACATTAATACAGTCAAATCTGTATTAAGAGGTCACCTCTATTAAGCAGTCACCTGTATTAAAAGGTCAACTTTTTCTTGTAATGCTATATAAAATTTCATATGAAATTGAATTGAACCTCTTTTAAAAGGTCACCTGTTCTATAAGGCCAATTTTTCTTTGTAACAAAGGTGACCTCTTAATATAGGCATAGATGACCTATTATATGTCAGCTGAACATTTCCACTTCTATTTTTAGACTAGAATATAAAGGATTTGTCTATTCCATGAGAATTGTTACATCTAAAGATTTGCATAAACCAAACCCTGACTACACCAGTAACTTGTGTACACTAAACCCTGTATAAACTATAAATCCTGTGTTGACCAAATCTTGAATAAACATGAAACATGCGTAAACAAAACCATTAATATACAAGAAACTTGAGTGAAGCAAATGTTTAATCTTGTCCAAATATTGGAAAGTGGGTACGCTAACCATTACATCACTGATGGGGTTAAGTAGATGAGCAGAATTTGAAACTTATAACAGATAAATGTGTCGTAATCAAATACTTTGCTAAAAACTAAGTCTTGGATTTTAAATCCACATAAAACAACTTTGCAAGGCACCATCCAATGACCATTCATATACAGTTTGAGTTCACTGTTTGTTGCTTTTAAGAAAAAGCTTTACACTCTCAATTGCAGGGATATTGCAAAAACGTGAAGAGCTATAAAATAAAGTAGCAAACTTACCAGCTGAGAGATGGCCATAAGATCCACTGGCGCTAGAACTTCTGGAGTTACTCTGGTGCATATATGGTGTGAGATGTAAAGATCCTTCAGAGCTTCTGGTCAAGCTCTGTATATCAAGATAGTCAGAGATTGGAGAGTGAGAGAGAGCTCGTTTTCTGCTGCTTTTCCCAATGATACTTGGTCTAGGACTTGTCAAACGAGAACCTAGATAAAAACAAAAATAATATTGAAATATTATCATATGAATACAGATATAAATAACAAAAATAATAAAGAGTTATGACGCTAAATAAAAATATAATAAAAAGTTGTGACATTAAATAACAAAAATAATAAAGACTTATGACGCTAAATAAAAATATAATAAAAAGAATAATGACCTGTTTTCTGATTTCCTATTGATCTGTCATTAACTATATAATATTACATTTATTGCAAAATAATATCACAATTCATTCAACTTAATATTTTTGTACATTGTTGATATTGGCCTTACTAAAGACAGGGTTTGTTTATAATAAAACCAATATAGCCCGACAAGACTTGATTTGAAGATATACAGTGAAAAAAAGGTTGATATCTGCCTTTCTAATTGATATCAGCCTAACTAAAGACAACATTTTTATTTAAAAGTTATACAACAACAACAAAACTAATATCAGCCTGACAAGACTTGATAGGAAGATAAACAGTTAAACCATTGTTGATATCAGCTTAACTAAAGAGAGACTTTGTATAAGTTATACAACTAAAATAAAACTAATATCAGCCTGACAAGATTTGATAGGAAGATATACACTAATACAATTACAACATTGTTGATATCGGCCTCACTAAAAAATTGTATAACTACAATATTGCTAATATTAACCTGACATATCACAGGGTATGATTTAAAGACATACAGCTATAACACACTTGATATCACCCTTACAGTAGAGTGTGTGCTACAGGCAATAATCATGCTATGGTTGAATATCCAAACAAAATCCACATGCAACAGCAGATTCACTTTTGAAATATACACCAAGTTTATTTATAACTGAGTTTATCTGCACTGATATTTTCTGATTATCGGTATGATGAAGTCTAAAATTAGTGAGAGATGTTATTACAAGAGAAAATTTTACATTTGGGGAAAGGGGGAGTTATGGTGTGTAACGCCACTTTCAACAATATTTCAGTTATATCGTGGCGGTCATTTTTAAGAGTTGACACAAATAATTCATAAATAGCCTACATATTTCACTATTTCCACATATGGTAAAGTTGGATTTTATTTAATTTTTTTTAATATTTCATTTTCGGTGCCATATTTCATCAAAACCTGTTTTCCATAAGGTTTGGAAGCAACTGAATAACATATATAAAATCTTATTGGAATTTATAAATGCTAAAGCTAAACAAATTGAACAAGAATTAATATAATCTCATTTAATATTAACAAATTAGGCCCAAGTTTAGTACTAACTTTCTACAGAACCGGGTAAAGTAATGCTGCCACTTCCTGGAGTGGGTGGGATATCTCCAAACATGCTCCGCCCACTTTGAGATACATGACTAGGTGGATAATCTCCATATAAGGAGCCAGGACCACTCGGAAAACCTGAAAACAAATTCACATTTATAAAATTCTGAAATACTAAAATGCTTCCATCTTGCTTGAATATCATCTTACAAACAAAGCTGTTCACGAAATGGAACTTATAATCTAACACCATGTCATCATAAATAGACATATTCCAAAATTTGACAGGGGGCCATTATGGTCGTGATTGTATGGCAATTGGATTTACAACTACCTGTACAATCAGTGCCTATCACCACTAAAGTTGTGAGTTCCAACCCTGTTCAAGACGAGGTGTACTCGATACAACATCATGTGATAAAGTTTGCCAGTGACTTGCGACAGGTTGGTGGTTTTCTCTGCAAATAAAACTGACCACTATAATATAACTGAAATATTGTTGAAAGTGGCGCTAAACGGACCCCATGTTGTTTTAGTTCTATAACATATTTTAACAATTTTATGATAAATCTTTTTTCATATGAAAATTAATAATAAAAAATGGGTATACAACATATATATTCCACATCAACATTTGACCAATCTCATCCCTCGTTCTGAAGTACTCAGATTAGTATAACAGTCCCAGGTTGATATATTCTGTGAATTACCAAACACCATGTACTATTCTATACATACACACTGAAGACCAATAAGAGTAAATTAGTCCCTCTCTTATAAGGCCACCCATCTTTTCATGCCAGATTACAGATGCACTGAGATTGTAAAATACTACTAAATTGTCCCCCTCAAAAGAGGTCATCCCCTCTTTCAAGTCCACTTTTTCATTGAAGTAGGGGGTGTTCTTATAGGGGGATAATTACTGTACCTGAAGAATGAACAACAATGTAGGATTAATTACCAAGCAAATATTAGTAAGGTTATTCTACAAGGTGTTAAGTTAATTTTATGTGCAAAACCACTACACCAATGTTTCATACAAGGGAGATAATTTAGACAGTGCACACTAATTTGTAATATAAGAGAGATAATTTAGACAGTGCATCAAGTACATTGTTCAATTATAATCGAAATATACAAAAAAATACCATTTACCGGTACATGATTTAATTCAAAAGAAGACACGTTTGAAGATATTGGCCTAACTAAAGACATGATTTCTATAAGTTATACAATTACAATAAAACTAATATCAGCCTGACAAGACTTGATGTGAAGATATACAGTTCAAACATTGTTGGGGTAATAATTAGGTTTGGTGTTATATGATATTATTGAGGTAAAATCTAGCACCTTTTGAAATATACAATATTTGTGTGTGTGTCTTTTTTTTACATCTATGAATTATTATATACTACTAGAATTTTAACATTCCAAAAGTCAGGTTTGTATACTATCAAGTATGACTTAACATAGATTTGTTATTAATGACAGAGAAATAATCAGTTTGTCAATAATAATATTTGTAATTTAAAGCTAAAAGTTGTAACAGTTCAAAAATGGAGTTTTTCAATTTAGACGGTTTGCGGTGGGTTATGGTGCTTAATGCCACTTTCAACAATATATCAGTTATATCGTGGCGGTATTTTACTGATAGTTTATTGCTTAACGCCCAACAAGCAGTATTTCCGCTATATTCTGTATGAAAATGAGTTCAGTAATATACAAATAAACACTATATAGAAATGAGGGAAGGGATGGGCTAACCTGGTCAATGACTGCCACTGATAAAGGTAGGCAGAACTAGGTAAGGATGGGCTAACCTGGTCAATGACTGCCACTGATAAAGGTAGGCAGAACTAGGTAGGGATGGGCTAACCTGGTCAACAACTGCCACTGATAAAGGTAGGCAGAACTAGGTAGGGATGGGCTAACCTGGTCAATGACTGCCACTGATAAAGGTAGGCAGAACTAGGTAGGGATGGGCTAACCTGGTCAATGACTGCCACTGATAAAGGTAGGCAGAACTAGGTAGGGATGGGCCAACCTGGTCAATGACTGCCACTGATAAAGGTATGTAGGACTAGGTAAGGATGGGTTAACCTGGTCAATGACTGCCACTGATACAGGTAGGCAGAACTAGGTAGGGATGGGCCAACTTGGTCAACGACTGCCAATGATAAAGGTAGGCAGAACTAGGTAGGGATGGGCTAACCTGGTCAACGACGGCCACTGATAAAGGTAGGCAGAACTAGGTAGGGATGGGCTAACCTGGTCAACGACTGCCACTGATAAAGGTAGGCAGAACAAGGTAGGGATGGGCTAACCTGGTCAACGACTGCCAATGATAAAGGTAGGCAGAACTAGGTAGGGATGGGCTAACCTGGTCAATGACTGCCACTGATAAAGGTAGGCAGAACTAGGTAGGGATGGGCTAACCTGGTCAATGACTGCCACTGATACAGGTAGGGATGGGCTAACCTGGTCAATGACTGCCACTGATAAAGGTAGGCAGAACTAGGTAGGGATGGGCCAACCTGGTCAATGACTGCCACTGATAAAGGTAGGCAGAACTAGGTAGGGATGGGCCAACCTGGTCAACGACTGCCACTGATAAAGGTAGACAGAACAAGGTAGGGATGGGCTAACCTGGTCAATGACTGCCACTGATAAAGGTAGGCAGAACTAGGTAGGGATGGGCCAACCTGGTCAATGACTGCCACTGATAAAGGTAGGCAGAACTAGGTAGGGATGGGCCAACCTGGTCAACGACTGCCACTGATAAAGGTAGACAGAACAAGGTAGGGATGGGCTAACCTGGTCAACGACTGCCACTGATAAAGGTAGACAGAACAAGGTAGGGATGGGCTAACCTGGTCAATGACTGCCACTGATAAAGGTAGACAGAACAAGGTAGGGATGGGCTAACCTGGTCAACGACTGCCACTGATAAAGGTAGGCAGAACTAGGTAGGGATGGGCTAACCTGGTCAACGACTGCCAATGATAAAGGTAGACAGAACAAGGTAGGGATGGGCTAACCTGGTCAACGACTGCCACTGATAAAGGTAGGCAGAACTAGGTAGGGATGGGCTAACCTGGTCAATGACTGCCACTGATAAAGGTAGGCAGAACTAGGTAGGGATGGGCTAACCTGGTCAATGACTGCCACTGATACAGGTAGGGATGGGCTAACCTGGTCAATGACTGCCACTGATAAAGGTAGGCAGAACTAGGTAGGGATGGGCTAACCTGGTCAATGACTGCCACTGATAAAGGTAGGCAGAACTAGGTAGGGATGGGCCAACCTGGTCAATGACTGCCACTGATAAAGGTATGTAGGACTAGGTAAGGATGGGTTAACCTGGTCAATGACTGCCACTGATAAAGGTAGACAGAACTAGGTAGAGATGGGCTAACCTGGTCAATGACTGCCACTGATACAGGTAGGGATGGGCTAACCTGGTCAACGACTGCCACTGATAAAGGTAGGCAGAACTAGGTAGGGATGGGCTAACCTGGTCAATGACTGCCACTGATAAAGGTATGTAGGGCTAGGTAAGGATGGGTTAACCTGGTCAATGACTGCCACTGATAAAGGTAGGCAGAACTAGGTAGAGATGGGCTAACCTGGTCAATGACTGCCACTGATACAGGTAGGGATGGGCTAACCTGGTCAACGACTGCCACTGATAAAGGTATGTAGGGCTAGGTAAGGATGGGTTAACCTGGTCAACGACTGCCACTGATAAAGGTAGGCAGAACTAGGTAGAGATGGGCTAACCTGGTCAATGACTGCCACTGATAAAGGTATGTAGGGCTAGGTAAGGATGGGTTAACCTGGTCAATGACTGCCACTGATAAAGGTAGGCAGAACAAGGTAGGGATGGGCTAACCTGGTCAATGACTGCCACTGATAAAGGTATGTAGGGCTAGGTAAGGATGGGTTAACCTGGTCAATGACTGCCACTGATAAAGGTAGGCAGAACTAGGTAGAGATGGGCTAACCTGGTCAATGACTGCCACTGATACAGGTAGGGATGGGCTAACCTGGTCAACGACTGCCACTGATAAAGGTAGGCAGAACTAGGTAGGGATGGGCTAACCTGGTCAATGACTGCCACTGATAAAGGTAGGCAGAACTAGGTAGGGATGGGCTAACCTGGTCAATGACTGCCACTGATAAAGGTAGGCAGAACTAGGTAGGGATGGGCCAACCTGGTCAATGACTGCCACTGATAAAGGTAGGCAGAACTAGGTAGGGATGGGCTAACCTGGTCAATGACTGCCACTGATAAAGGTAGGCAGAACTAGGTAGGGATGGGCTAACCTGGTCAATGACTGCCACTGATAAAGGTAGGCAGAACTAGGTAGGGATGGGCTAACCTGGTCAATGACTGCCACTGATAAAGGTAGGCAGAACTAGGTAGGGATGGGCCAACCTGGTCAATGACTGCCACTGATAAAGGTAGGCAGAACTAGGTAAGGATGGGTTAACCTGGTCAATGACTGCCACTGATAAAGATAGGCAGAACTAGGTAGGGATGGGCTAACCTGGTCAATGACTGCCACTGATAAAGGTATGTAGGGCTAGGTAAGGATGGGCTAACCTGGTCAACGACTGCCACTGATAAAGGTATGTAGGGCTAGGTAAGGATGAACTGCCACTGATAAAGGTAGGCAGAACAAGGTAGGGATAGGCTAACCTGGTCAATGACTGCCACTGATAAAGGTAGGCAGAACTAGGTAGGGATGGGCTAACCTGGTCAATGACTGCCACTGATAAAGGTAGGCAGAACTAGGTAGGGATGGGCTAACCTGGTCAATGACTGCCACTGATAAAGGTAGGCAGAACTAGGTAGGGATGGGCCAACCTGGTCAATGACTGCCACTGATAAAGGTAGGCAGAACTAGGTAAGGATGGGTTAACCTGGTCAATGACTGCCACTGATAAAGGTAGGCAGAACTAGGTAGGGATGGGCTAACCTGGTCAACAACTGCCACTGATAAAGGTAGGCAGAACTAGGTAGGGATGGGCCAACCTGGTCAACGACTGCCACTGATAAAGGTAGGCAGAACAAGGTAGGGATGGGCCAACCTGGTCAACGACTGCCACTGATACAGGTAGGGATGGGCTAACCTGGTCAACGACTGCCACTGATAAAGGTAGGCAGAACTAGGTAGGGATGAACTGCCACTGATAAAGGTAGGCAGAACTAGGTAGGGATGGGCTAACCTGGTCAACAACTGCCACTGATAAAGGTAGGCAGAACTAGGTAGGGATGGGCCAACCTGGTCAACGACTGCCACTGATAAAGGTAGGCAGAACAAGGTAGGGATGGGCCAACCTGGTCAACGACTGCCACTGATAAAGGCAGGCAGAACTAGGTAGGGATGGGCTAACCTGGTCAACGACTGCCACTGATAAAGGTAGGCAGAACTAGGTAGGGATAGGCCAACCTGGTCAACGACTGCCACTGATACAGGTAGGCAGAACTAGGTAGGGATAGGCCAACCTGGTCAACGATTGCCACTGATAAAGGTAGGCAGAACTAGGTAGGGATGGGCCAACCTGGTCAACGACTGCCACTGATAAAGGTATGAAGGACTAGGTAGGGATGAACTGCCACTGATAAAGGTAGGCAGAACTAGGTAGGGATGGACCAACCTGGTCAACGACTGCCACTGATACAGGTAGGGATGGGCTAACCTGGTCAACGACTGCCACTGATAAAGGTAGGCAGAACTAGGTAGGGATGGGTCAACCTGGTCAACGATTGCCACTGATAAAGGTAGGCAGAACTAGGTAGGGATGGGCCAACCTGGTCAACGACTGCCACTGATAAAGGTATGAAGGACTAGGTAGGGATGAACTGCCACTGATAAAGGTAGGCAGAACTAGGTAGGGATGGACCAACCTGGTCAACGACTGCCACTGATACAGGTAGGGATGGGCTAACCTGGTCAACGACTGCCACTGATAAAGGTAAGCAGAACTAGGTAGGGATGGGCTAACCTGGTCAACGACTGCCACTGATAAAGGTAGGCAGAACTAGGTAGGGATGGGTCAACCTGGTCAACGACTGCCACTGATAAAGGTAGGCAGAACTAGGTAGGGATGGGCCAACCTGGTCGACGACTGCCACTGATAAAGGTAGGCAGAACTAGGTAGGGATGGGCTAACCTGGTCAACGACTGCCACTGATAAAGGTAGGCAGAACAAGGTAGGGATGGGCCAACTTGGTCAACGATTGCCACTGATAAAGGTAGGCAGAACTAGGTAGGGATGGGCCAACCTGGTCGACGACTGCCACTGATAAAGGTAGGCAGAACTAGGTAGGGATGGGTCAACCTGGTCAACGACTGCCACTGATAAAGGTAGGCAGAACTAGGTAGGGATGGGCTAACCTGGTCAATGACTGCCACTGATAAAGGTAGGCAGAACTAGGTAGGGATGGGCCAACCTGGTCAATGACTGCCACTGATAAAGGTAGGCAGAACTAGGTAAGGATGGGTTAACCTGGTCAATGACTGCCACTGATAAAGGTATGTAGGGCTAGGTAAGGATGAACTGCCACTGATAAAGGTAGGCAGAACTAGGTAGGGATGGGCTAACCTGGTCAACAACTGCCACTGATAAAGGTAGGCAGAACTAGGTAGGGATGGGCCAACCTGGTCAACGACTGCCACTGATAAAGGTAGGCAGAACAAGGTAGGGATGGGCCAACCTGGTCAACGACTGCCACTGATACAGGTAGGGATGGGCTAACCTGGTCAACGACTGCCACTGATAAAGGTAGGCAGAACTAGGTAGGGATGAACTGCCACTGATAAAGGTAGGCAGAACTAGGTAGGGATGGGCTAACCTGGTCAACAACTGCCACTGATAAAGGTAGGCAGAACTAGGTAGGGATAGGCCAACCTGGTCAACGACTGCCACTGATACAGGTAGGCAGAACTAGGTAGGGATAGGCCAACCTGGTCAACGATTGCCACTGATAAAGGTAGGCAGAACTAGGTAGGGATGGGCCAACCTGGTCAACGACTGCCACTGATAAAGGTATGAAGGACTAGGTAGGGATGAACTGCCACTGATAAAGGTAGGCAGAACTAGGTAGGGATGGGTCAACCTGGTCAACGATTGCCACTGATAAAGGTAGGCAGAACTAGGTAGGGATGGGCCAACCTGGTCAACGACTGCCACTGATAAAGGTATGAAGGACTAGGTAGGGATGAACTGCCACTGATAAAGGTAGGCAGAACTAGGTAGGGATGGACCAACCTGGTCAACGACTGCCACTGATACAGGTAGGGATGGGCTAACCTGGTCAACGACTGCCACTGATAAAGGTAAGCAGAACTAGGTAGGGATGGGCTAACCTGGTCAACGACTGCCACTGATAAAGGTAGGCAGAACTAGGTAGGGATGGGTCAACCTGGTCAACGACTGCCACTGATAAAGGTAGGCAGAACTAGGTAGGGATGGGCCAACCTGGTCGACGACTGCCACTGATAAAGGTAGGCAGAACTAGGTAGGGATGGGCTAACCTGGTCAACGACTGCCACTGATAAAGGTAGGCAGAACAAGGTAGGGATGGGCCAACTTGGTCAACGATTGCCACTGATAAAGGTAGGCAGAACTAGGTAGGGATGGGCCAACCTGGTCGACGACTGCCACTGATAAAGGTAGGCAGAACTAGGTAGGGATGGGCTAACCTGGTCAACGACTGCCACTGATAAAGGTAGGCAGAACAAGGTAGGGATGGGCCAACTTGGTCAACGATTGCCACTAATAAAAGCAGGCAGAACTAGGTAGGGATGGGCTAACCTGGTCAACGACTGCCACTGATAAAGGTAGGCAGAACTAGGTAGGGATGGGCCAACCTGGTCAATGACTGCCACTAATAAAAGCAGGCAGAACTAGGTAGGGATGGGCTAACCTGGTCAACAACTGCCACTGATAAAGGTAGGCAGAACTAGGTAGGGATGGGCCAACCTGGTCAACGACGGCCACTGATAAAGGTAGGCAGAACTAGGTAGGGATGGGCTAACCTGGTCAATGACTGCCACTGATAAAGGTAGGCAGAACTAGGTAGGGATGGGCCAACCTGGTCAACAACTGCCACTGATAAAGGTAGGCAGAACTAGGTAGGGATGGGCCAACCTGGTCAACGACGGCCACTGATAAAGGTAGGCAGAACTAGGTAGGGATGAAAAAGTTTGTCTTCTGTAGTGGCTATACTGTGCCTACTCTTTTCTGAAATCAACAAAAGATGTCTTGAATGGGCAGGGAGCGTGGCTTTATCCAAACATGTTACCAACGTTGGTCCATGGTGAGGTATTATAACTTGACAACCCCATATTGAGAGAGCTCCCCCAATCTGCCATCCAGGGACGAGCAACAATTTAGAAGCAGTGTGTATAAACCATTTGATGTTGTTCAAACCTATGCATTCATAAGTTTTAACAATTAAAAGCAGGAATTACAAGGCATTTGATGTTGATCAATCCTAACCAAAGATATCCTGAAGTCATTAAGACCTAAGTATACAAATTTTTTTAACAATCTAGAAGCAGGAATTACAAAGACTTGGATGTTGATTAAAACCTAGCTAAAGGTGTCTTTTTTATATAACAATTTAAAAGCAGTGTTCATTAAAAAAAGCATGTAATTCTCACCTGGGTGTCCTAAAGTTTGTGATAATCTGCTGTATTCTATTGGAGAAAAAAAAAATAAAAAAAATAATGTGTCAAATTTTTGGTTACCATGGAAACAACTCCAAACAAACATGGATACAACTCTAAATCAGTTCCTTTTCTAATTTGGAATAGGTCATTAGGAAGAAAACAGCAACATTACAAAAACAAAATTTGATGCAATTAAAATAAATGTAGGATAAAAGGGGCATGAATTAATCTGCAAAGTATTTTGCTATTTCATTTCTTTTCCTAAGTGGTTCACTATTTTATCGATTAACTTTCAAATGAAATTGTCACAAAAATCTTCATTTACATTTTTTCCATGCACTGCTCAACTCCCCTTTAAAGACGGAAAATGATTTTTTGCACAGACAATCAGTAACAAACAGGAATAACTCTGGGGGAGGGGAGAGGAGGGGAGGGTGCAAGGGTTTAAGTAGGAATTACCAAATCATATGTTTTCAACTTCTATTTTTGTCTCATTTATAACCAGTCACATGGCAGTCATATGATTGATTCTCCCCATATAGCTTTCTAAAGGTAAACACAAAAAAATATTTGTCATGCTACAATTTTTTTGGTGAGGGTTGACCCTAATAATCTTATCCCATCAGTTTTCTTCCTACTGATGTAAAAACATATTTGTTAGGGTGAGCTTGGTTTTGTCATAATCTGGTGAGGGTCACTCTCATGATCTTATTCCTTTGTCATAAGCTGGCGAGGGTCACCCTCATGATCTAATCCCATCTGTTGTCTTCCCATTGATGTGACATTAAGTACCACTTATAGGACATGGCCTTATACAATTCTTACAGGCTATAAACCTTGCTACAAACCTCGTCAAACATATCTTACCCATTCAGTATTCTCTAACATTTATTTATATCTTACCTTGATCGAGTAATGCTTGTCTATATCTGTTATAATCTGTAAAAAAACAACATAAAAATAAATATACTGCCATGCAAGATGCCTTGGTGAATTCTGTTTTCAGTGATTTTCAGATGAGCACAGTGGTCTAGTGAAACTGTTCTTAATTACCTTGCATACAGTAGTCCCCTTCTTATAAGGCCACCCTTTCAACAATGAAAAAGTGGCCCTCTCTTATACAGCCACCCCTTCAACAATGAAAAAGTGGCCCCTTCTTATAAGGCCACCCCTTCAACAATGAAAAAGTGGCCCTCTCTTATAAGGCCACCCCTTCAACAATGAAAAAGTGGCCCTCTCTTATAAGACCACCCCTTCAACAATGAAAAAGTGACCCTCTCTTATAAGGCCACCCCTTCAACAATGAAAAAGTGGCCCTCTCTTATAAGGCCACCCTTTCAACAATGAAAAAGTGGCCCTCTCTTATAAGGCCACCCCCTCAACAATGAAAAAGTGGCCCTCTCTTATAAGGCCACCCCCTCAACAATGAAAAAGTGGCCCTCTCTTATAAGGCCACCCCTTCAACAATGAAAAAGTGACCCTCTCTTATAAGGCCACCCCTTCAATAATGAAAAAGTGTCCCTCTCTTATAAGGCCACCCCTTCAACAATGAAAAAGTGGCCCTCTCTTATAAGGCCACCCCTTCAACAATGAAAAAGTGGCCCCTTCTTATAAGGCCACCCCTTCAACAATGAAAAAGTGGCCCTCTCTTATAAGGCCACCCCTTCAACAATGAAAAAGTGACCCTCTCTTATAAGGCCACCCCTTCAACAATGAAAAAGTGGCCCTCTCTTACAAGGCCACCCTTTCAACAATGAAAAAGTGGCCCTCTCTTATAAGGCCACCCTCTCAACAATGAAAAAGTGGCCCTCTCTTATAAAGCCACCCTCTCAACAATGAAAAAGTGGCCCCTTCTTATAAGGCCACCCCTTCAACAATGAAAAAGTGGCCCTCTCTTATAAGGCCACCCCTTCAACAATGAAAAAGTGACCCTCTCTTATAAGGCCACCCCTTCAACAATGAAAAAGTGGCCCTCTCTTATAAGGCCACCCCTTCAACAATGAAAAAGTGACCCTCTCTTATAAGGCCACCCCTTCAACAATGAAAAAGTGGCCCTCTCTTATAAGGCCACCCCTTCAACAATGAAAAAGTGGCCCTCTCTTATAAGGCCACCCCTTCAACAATGAAAAAGTGGCCCTCTCTTATAAGGCCACCCTCTCAACAATGAAAAAGTGGCCCTCTCTTATAAAGCCACCCTCTCAACAATGAAAAAGTGGCCCCTTCTTATAAGGCCACCCCTTCAACAATGAAAAAGTGGCCCTCTCTTATAAGGCCACCCTTTCAACAATGAAAAAGTGACCCTCTCTTATAAGGCCACCCCTTCAACAATGAAAAAGTGGCCCTCTCTTATAAGGCCACCCCTTCAACAATGAAAAAGTGACCCTCTCTTATAAGGCCACCCCTTCAACAATGAAAAAGTGGCCCTCTCTTATAAGGCCACCCCTTCAACAATGAAAAAGTGGCCCTCTCTTATAAGGCCACCCCTTCAACAATGAAAAAGTGGCCCTCTCTTATAAGGCCACCCCTTCAACAATGAAAAAGTGGCCCTCTCTTATAAGGCCACCCCTTCAACAATGAAAAAGTGGCCCTCTCTTATAAGGCCACCCCTTCAACAATGAAAAAGTGGCCCTCTCTTATAAGGCCACCCCTTCAACAATGAAAAAGTGGCCCTCTCTTATAAGGCCACCCTTTCAACAATGAAAAAGTGGCCCTCTCTTATAAGGCCACCCTCTCAACAATGAAAAAGTGGCCCCTTCTTATAAGGCCACCCCTTCAACAATGAAAAAGTGGCCCCTTCTTATAAGGCCACCCCTTCAACAATGAAAAAGTGACCCTCTCTTATAAGGCCACCCCTTCAACAATGAAAAAGTGGCCCTCTCTTATAAGGCCACCCTCTCAACAATGAAAAAGTGGTCCTCTCTTATAAGGCCACCCCTTCAACAATGAAAAAGTGGCCCTCTCTTATAAGGCCACCCTTTCAACAATGAAAAAGTGGCCCTCTCTTATAAGGCCACCCTCTCAACAATGAAAAAGTGGCCCCTTCTTATAAGGCCACCCCTTCAACAATGAAAAAGTGGCCCCTTCTTATAAGGTCACCCCTTCAACAATGAAAAAGTGGCCCTCTCTTATAAGGCCACCCCTTCAACAATGAAAAAGTGGCCCCTTCTTATAAGGCCACCCCTTCAACAATGAAAAAGTGGCCCCTTCTTATAAGGCCACCCCTTCAACAATGAAAAAGTGGTCCCTTCTTATAAGGCCACCCTCTCAACAATGAAAAAGTGGCCCTCTCTTATAAGGCCATCCCTTCAACAATGAAAAAGTGACCCTCTCTTATAAGGCCACCCCTTCAACAATGAAAAAAGGGTCCTGTCTTATAAGGTCATCCCCTCAACAATGAAGAAGAGGTCTCTTTTGAAGGAGACAATGCAATAGTATTTTAGTATCTCTGCATCTGAAATCTGGCCTGATAAGAAGGGTGGTCATTGGAGGGATTGGTCTTGTATAAGAGGTGGGTGGGGGCTACAGTAATTCTTTATTCAGTAAGAATTGATGAAGAAGTTTGCTGATATAGTGAAACCTGTTCTCAGTGAACTCTCTCGTGAGAGACCATCCTCTCCTTCTTTTGGGAGACCACTTTAAAATGTCCTAAATCTTCATGAACTATGTAGAATAAACCTCTTTGGAGAGACCACCTGTGTCGAAATTCGAAAGACCATATTTTGGTGGCAGAAGAGATGGTTTTTCAAAACAGTTTTCACTGTAGGTTTTTTGTGTTTGACTTGTTTAAGACAAAAAATAAAAATAAATCCTGTGAAATACAGTATTTTCACGTGAAGTAAATAAGGTTAACCCAGTGAACTAAAATGTTAATTAAAGGAGTGATTTGGATATCATTAACCAGATTTATTTCATCTAAAAAAAAATTCTTGTTTTGAAAGCTTGGAATATGGGGGGAGTTATGGTTTAACACCACTTTCAACAATATTTCAGCTATATCGTGGCAGTCAGTTTTATTGGTGGAGGAAACCGGAGTGTCCGGAGAAAACCAGCGACCTGTACAACGTTAGTGATGATAGGCACTGATTGCACCGGTAGTTGTAAATCCAACTACCATACAATAACGACCATGACGGGGCCAACAATAATGTGTAACACACAGTAATGGTTGTTGTGATTTGTTGATTGTTGACCAAGACTGCTTTTTAACTTCTTACTTCTGATGTATGTACAACTTCTAACATAAATGTCAAAAGATGATGATGATAATAATATATATAATACTATCTCTGGACATATATGTTAGACGTACACATATATCAAAAAGAGGTCGAGTATGATCTTATACAATATACTGTAATGATAAAATATGTGCTAATAAAATCCAATTTATTGGCTCAGTGATATATGTGTGTTTGGTTCCGTTATTGTAAAAAAAAAAGTTTCATGCGATTTTTTTCCCAATTTCATTCATCTCTGGACATATATGTAAGACATGTACATACATCAGAACATCAGAAGGAATATTATCTTTTATACAATAGTCTATAATACATATACTATTAAAGTCAAATTTATTGACACTGATATGTGTGTTTTGTTCTGTTATTGTAAAAAAAAAGAAAGAGTTTATTGTGTTTTTTTTTCAATTTCACTCATCTCTGGACAATATATGCACTAATAAAATCAAATTTACTGAGACAATGATATATGAATGAGTGTTTTGTTTATTATTGCAAAAAAAGGAGTTTATTGTGAGTTTTTTTTTCTTCGATTTTGAAGGAGATCGAGTATGATCTTATACAATAATCTATAATAATATATGTGCTAATAAAAGTCAAATTTACTGAGATAATGATATATGTGTGTTTATTGCATTGTTGTAACAAAGATTTATTGCGTTTTTTTTCCTTTTCGATTTGATGCCAATAAATACATTAATTAATTCCTATCATTTTCAATTTGATGTTGAAGCACATTGCATTTCATGCACACCAACGCCATAGGTGGTTTGGTTTATGGTGTTTATCGCCACTTTCAACAATATTTCAGATATATCGTGGAGTTCTTTATCACATAATGTTGTACCAAGTACACCTCATCATGAACGGGGTTCAAAATCACAACTTAGGCACTGACTAAACAGGTAGTTGTAAATCCAACTACCATACGATCACGACGGCTCCCAAACAAATTCTCAAGGCTATTGGTTTCATTTATTATTTTGTTATATCTGTCCAGGTTTCACCTAATAAATCTACTAGTCACCAATTAGCTGAACGTGATGATAAACACCAATAGTCCATCTAATCCATATCATAGATTCACCTACTAAATTCAGTATCCAATTAAAGGATATTTTAACACAAATTTAGAACGTCAAAAACGGCAAAAAGTTCCGATCAAACTGTCATAACAATATGTGAATCTTCATATGGTTATAAGCAAGCATGTAAAGTTTTGAGGAATTCCCATCTAAAATGAGGGGCGTCATAGTCGTGATTGCATGGTAGTTGGATTTCCAACTACCTATGCAATCAGAGCTTATTACCACTAACGTTGTGAGTTTGAACCTTACTCCGGCAAGGTGTACTCGATACAACATTATGTGATAAAGTTTGTCAGTGACTTGCGACAGGTCTGTGGTTTTCTCCGAGTACACCCCTTTCCTCCACCAATAAAACTGACTTGGACACGATATAACTGAAATATTGTGGAAAGTGACATTAAACACCATAATCCTAACCCATCTAAATACATGAGCAGGTGAGTGTACCAATTTTTGTGATGGAAGAATCAGGCAAAAACAATATGTCTCCCCACAGAAGGGGGATGCATAATTAATATTTGTAAATCCACCGTCTGAAAATTCTACCATACCTGGTAAACTAGCTGGACTGTATCTTCTCTGCCCCAATGAACCTTGTTGATAATAACTACGATGAAGTTGTTCTAGATGAATACGAGCTGCTAGATTTGTGACAGGCTCACCAGGGGAAAGTTGACTTCTCATACTAAGTAACGAAACATCCGAGTGTGAAGGACTGGACGCTAGACTGAAATAAAAGAAAGATAACTGAATTGTGGTATCTATTAAGAAGACATCAGCATGTGAAGAAGTGTTAGGTAGACTGTATTGTAAACTCTCTACAACTGGTTTTGATGTTTTTAATTCTGTAACTGTCTATTCAAAATGGCAGATTACTGGTGTGTTTTATAGTGCTGGAAACAGTTTAATGACCTGGTCCCATCACAAGTGTTCTGTAGTTTTGAAAACAATTAAATGGTACCACAACTGGTCTTGCAGTCATAAATCTGGCAATTTTTGAGCATGAATAAGAGACTCGTACTCAAAAGAGAGTATGAGTAAGAATACTCAAAAGTTGCATGACCCTAAAGTCTGGTGTTCAATAGTGTTGAGTAATGTTTAAATGACCTTGTGCCTGACCTTGTGTTCACGCCTTTCAATAAGGAGCAGTACCAGCTACATTTTGTACATTTACCAACTTAAAATGGTTAAATTGGTACCACCTAATTTCAAAGACTGTTGCATAAGACATTCATGCAAAATGTCCAAATTTTAAGAAAAAGCACTGCCTGTAAATAGTGAAGTACTGGTAGACTTGACAAATATTGAAAGCCTTGTGTGTTGTGTACAAGTGAAAATTGTTTAATGATCTGGTAAATGGGGAAGTAACCCACTGAGAAGCTACATTCTTTTTTTATAACTGGATGAAGTTCTGTTGGAGGGAATGAGGTTGTCAATGTATCTGAAAACAAAGGATGTCTATATACATGACACAACACTTACCCAGGAATAGGATGATGATATGGTGATGGCGGTGGCCAGTGGTACCGTCCTTCCAGTGTTCCAGAACTCAGCGGCAGTGGTTGGTTGATGGGATATGGTACATGATATGGTGGCAGGTTAAAACCTAAAAGATAAACATGTGTGAAATGAATAACTCAAGAAGTCAAAAACAACAACTTATAATTTTTTTTCTATTTAAGTGTGCATAATGTTTTGCCAATATTGTCCTGATAGAACAGTCTTTGCACTAACTCACTTGGCCTGCGGGCAAGTAGATGAAACTATAGGCTCAGTGGGCTGAGCCTGTGTCACTCACCTTTCATTCTGCTTTGAGTAAACTTAATACAGAACCTTCCATAGGTGCTTCCCATCAAGTTTCGGTTCATTTGGCTAAGCAGTTACAGAGAAGACGATTTTTAGAAATCGACAAATCAGAACCAAGAATGTCCTATGACGGCCATGTTTATTAACGGATCGGAACTAAATGAGCAATTTTTATAGATGACCTTCCAAGGATGCTTCCTACCAAGTTCCGATTCATTTGGCCAAGTGGTTTCAGAGGATACGATTTTTTAGAAATCAACCAATCAGAAACAAGAATTGCCTGTAGCGGCCATATTTGTTAACGGATCGGAACTATATGAGCAAACTTTATAGAGGACCTTCCAAGGATGCTTCCTACAATGTTTCGATTTATTTGTTCCAGCGGTTTCAGAGGAGACAATTTTTTAGAAATCAACCAATCAGAAACAAGAATTGCATGTGTCGGCCATGTTTGTTAACGGATCGGGACAAATTGAGCAATATTTAGAGAGGACCTTCCATAGAGGCTTCCTACTGAGTTTCAGTTCATTTGGCTGAGGGGTTTCAGAGGAGAAGATTAAAATGTGAAAAGTTAACGGACGACAGACGCCAAGTGATGGCAAAAGCTCACATTGCCTTTGGCAAAGTGAGCTAAAAAATTAAGTCAATGACTGTAGAAATGTTATTGACATCAAATTGTCATAAAATTTTCGAAAATCAACCAATCAGATCACTGTATCCAATGAATACAAAAGCAATTTTAGAATATGAGTGTAAAAATAAGACTCGAAACTTAAATGACTGGTTTCCTCTACCAATAAAACTGAAGTATTGTTGAAAGTGACGTTAAACACCATAACCCTAACCTGTAAAAAATATTTGAAAAAATAAAAATAGAAAGAACTAATATTATCAGTCACATTTTTCGTGGAAGTTCTTTTTTTATTTCTTCTCTTGTAGTCATTGGTTTTATCTTGTCAATCAAAATTTGTTTCTCTGAACTGACAGTATATATGTTCCAGACCAAATCCGTATTTGGACCATATGTGTATGGTCCGAACCAAATCCGTATACTCATATGGTCCGACCATACGCGCATGGTCATCAACGAGTTAGACCAAATCGGTATTTAGATCATATGCATATCAAATGAAGAAGACGATTTTGAAGGAAATATTTAATTGTTAATCTAAATATTAAATAATGAAACGCATTTACACATATTTATCAGTCAAGTGCAACATACATGTACAATTTTAAACATTTAAACACATACGTCCAGGGTGACATTTGCTCCCACACAGAACTTCTGTCTTTTTACATTTGCACGATTTTGCAGTACAATTATCTTGGTACTTGCATCTTTTGCAAGACAATGATAAACTTGCTTGTTTAGCTGCTGCGTGGAGAGAGATGGGAGTTTCGACCCAATGAGAAATATCAACCATTGAATTTAACAATTCCAGATCACCCATATCATATAATGAATTGAGAATTCCATAAGGACATGCTAGTTTAATTAAAAAGACTCCTATCTTTCCCAACTACATCTACTACTTTACAAAGAAGCCTAGGCAAGTCCCCAGAAGCCCTATCAACTGTAGGAATTCTAACAGTGACAATAATACCCTTTACAATTGAATCATTACCTCTAGACACTTTTTTGTTGTAATTTCTCATAGTATTTTGTACAGTTTTAGTGTAATTAGCATCAACCATTTTACGAATTTTATCATCAGGAAGATGCCAGAATATTCCTAGACTGCAAAGGTTAAAGTGCCATCTTTGCGATTCTAGAGAAATGGGCGATGAATACCACTATATTATGGAATGTAAAGCATTTACTGAGGAACGAAAAAAACTTTTACCAGACGTCTGTACTCGACGACCGAACATTCACAAATTTATTAACTTATTTATTTCAGAAAACGTGACAACTTTAAAAAAAACTTTGTAGATTTATTAAAATAGTAACTGCTAAAAAAAGTACCTCCTGGTTAAATTCCTATACTGTATAGTTTCATATTGTTCACATTTGTTTCATTGTTTTATATGTGTGCTATAATCTCTGTAACTAACTATGTATTTAGTTTATGAGAAATAAAATTCATTCATTCAGAATTAAAATTGTTCAACTTCTTTTTGCAATAGTATGCGCATTTAGCTATCATAATCATGTAGAATTCATTGAGAAAAAGACAATACGAGCCCGGGATATGAGTGGGTTTAAATTTGTAAGCGTAGTTTTCTTGGGTAACTTTTATCATTGTTTTGGGTGTTTGGAATATGTGAGGGAAGGGGATGCGAGTGAGTTCGAATCCCACTCAGGCGAGGCGTGCTCGATGCACCATTATCCGAAAAAGTCTGTGGTTTTCTCTGGGTACTCTGGTTTCCCCCACCAAAAAAACTGACCTCCATGATATAACTGAAACATTGTTGAACACCACAACGTTAACCCTACTATATCTATGGTTACACTTACCTGAATACTGAGGATCAAACAATCCATTTCTAGGATCTATAAGGGGAGGGAATCCAAAATATGAATGAGGGAGACGAGGATCCCTTAAGTCCCGAGGATCATGTGGGTCTACATGTGGAGGATGAGGGGTTGGTCCAACGCCCCGATCAACTGTTTCAATTTCAGCTTCACGGTTTTTTGAGGTAGTGGAAGGTTCTTCGTCAACTCTCGGCAAATGGCAGCTTGGTGGACGGCTAACCAACAATGTCCTCCGAGATTTCTGTAATGCTTCTGCTGTAATAAATAGAACAAAAATGTATGATTAACGAATTGGATGATGTATAGAAAGAAGAAAAAAACCTACTATAATCTCTTCCAGGAAGGAACAATGCGACATACTTGGCACAGCATAGCTGTAATACATAGACACAATGTATTAATATTGTAGTCCAACTCTTATAAGGTCACTCTTTCTGCAATGAAAAGGTGATCTTATAAGAGAGGTAGCCCCTCTAGAGGGGAACAATTTACTAGTATCTTACTATCTCAGTTCATCTGAAATATGGCCTGATAAGAGAGGTCACCTTTGGTGAGAGGAGCCATTTATGAGGTGTGGATGCTCTTAAGAGGAACAATTTACTAGTATTTTACTATCTCAGTGGATCTGAAATATGTCCTGATAAGAGGGGTCACAACATATCAGACTAGAGACTCAGTGGGCTGAGTCTGTGTTGCTCACCTTTCATTCTGCTTTGAGGAAATTTAATACAGAGCCTTCCATAGGTGCTTCCCACCAAGTTTTGGTTCATTTGGCCAAGCAGTTTCAGAGAAGAAGATTTTTAGAAATCAACCAATCAGAAACAAGAATTGCCTATGGCAGCCATGTTTGTTACAGATCGGGATGAAATTAGCAATCGTTATAGAGGACCTTCCATAGATGCTTCCTACCAAGTTTCAGTTCAATTGGCTAAGCAGTTTCAGGGCAGAAGATTTTTAGAAATCGACCAATCTGAAACAAGAATTGCTTGTGGCAGCCATATTTGCTAACGAATTGGAATGAAATGAGCAATCTTTAAAGAGGAATTTCTATAGGTGCCTCCTACCAAGTTTTGATTCATTTGGCCAAGCGGTTTCAGAGGAGAAGATTTTTTAGAAATTAACCAATCAGAAACAAGAATGGCCTGTGGCGGCCATGTTTGTTAACGAATTGGGACGAAATGAGCATTATTTAAAGAGGACCTTCTATAGATGCCTCCTACCAAGTTTCGGTTCATTTGGTAAAGTGGTTTCAGAGGAGAAGATTTTTAGAAATCCACCAATCAGACACAAGAATTGCCTGTGGCCGCCATGTTTGTTAACGAATCGGGACAAAATGACCAACCTTTATAGAGGACCTTCCATACATGCTTTCTACCAAATTTCAGTTCATTTGGCTAAGCGGTTTCAGAGGAGAAGATTTTTTAGAAATCAACCAATCAGAAACAAGAATGGCCTGTGGTGGCCATGTTTGTTAACGGATCGGAACAAAATGAACAATCTTTATAGAGGACCTTCCATAGATGCTTCCTACTAAATTTCAGTTCATTTGGGAAAGTGGTTTCAGAGGAGAAGATTTTTTAGAAATCAACCAATCAGAAACAAGAATGGCCTGTGGTGGCCATGTTTGTTAATGGATCGGGACGAAATGAGCAGTCTTTATAGAGGACGTTCCATAGATGCTTCCTACCAAGTTTCGGTTCATTTGGCCAAGCGGTTTCAGAGGAGAAGATTTTTTTAAATCGGCCAATTAGAAACAAGAATTGCCTGTGGCGCCATGTTTGTTAAAGGAGTCAGTGAGAGATCTGATTATAATGTTTGGAGGAGTTTTCAGTACACATAGTTGATTCACACAGTAATTCTAGAGTATTATATTTTGTAAGTTTAGAGAGAAGAAAAAAAAAACATTGTACAGTGGAATTTGTGCAATCCGAAACCAGTTTTCCGACATCCTGTGACATCCAACAAAAATTTATTGTCCAAAAGTATATGTGTTAGCTAAATTAAACCTGAGTATTGCGACATCCTGTACAATCTGACACATTTCTCTGTTACCTTGGTGTGTCGGATTAGACAGGTTCCACTGTATATCCCCCTTTTTAGGAAGGGTCAGGGGAGACAATTGACATAGTAAACCTAGATAATGTTCCACATGACTTTTCAGTACACATAGTTGATTGACACAATAATTCTACAAAATTACATTTCGTAAGTTTAGAGAGAAGAAAAAACAATAATTATCCCCCCCCTTTTTTTCCTGGGATGGGGCAGGGGTAAACCTAGATACTGTTCCACATGACTTTCCAGTACACAGTTGATTGACACATTAATACCACAGAATTACATTTTGTAAGTTTAGTGAGAAGAAAAAACATGAATTACCCCCTCCCTTTTTTCCCAGAAAGGGGTAGGGGAGACCACTGCCATGGTAAACCTAGATATTGTTCCACATGACTTTTCAGTACACAATTGATTGACACAGTAATTCTAGAGAATTACATTTTGTAAGCTTAGAGAGAAGAAAAAACAATAATTACCCCTCCCCCTTTTTTTATTCCAGGAAGGGACAAGGGAGACAACTGACATGGTAAACTTAGATAATATTCCACATGACTTTTCAGTACACATTGTTTATTGACACAGTTATTCTACAACATTATATTTTGATATAAAAGTCATGAATATTTTAATAACGTTGATCTAGTTTTGTACACCACAAAAAAAGAAATCACCTTACAGGTAAATATGCACTCGCCCTACAGGTAAATATGCACTTTAAAATCAAATTATATTGTATTTTAAGAAGTTGTTACTGCACAAATTTAAATCTCTTTATTTTAAACCAGCAACATCTGATCAACCTGATTGAGATGCATGTGCACTAAGGATTTGAAATTTGATTATTACATGATTTTCATTTGAAATGTGGATTTTATGAGGGAAATTTAAAACAAAATGTATTCTGCGATATTTTTCAAAAATCTTTCCTGGATCTGAACAGTGTCAATATATTGTAGATTTTGAAAATTGAGAGAAGCATCATTTCCTTCTAGTTCTATACCCCTGGCTTAAAACCAATAATAAACATGGAGCAGAGTTATATATAATAAGATAAAAAACTGATTATCATATCTACTCCCCTCCCCCTCCCCTTCACTTTTCTAACTTCTATCTTTGTAGTTACCATTATTACTTATGCCAATTATAAACATTTTGAAACACTCAAAGAGTAACTCATAAGATGTGTATATTAACGAGACCCCTTGTGCAACATCTCTTTTCTAACTAACTTCACCCCCCCCCCCCCCCCCCCCTTTTCACTTTTGTAAGAACTTTCATCAGTTGCTCAGTTATTATATCACAAACTATTATGAAACATTTAAAGTACATTTTTAACGATGCTTATAATGACAAAACCACTAAAGCAACGTCTTAGCTATTTCTAGGTTATCCACAACACTGGTATTTTACCTCAACACGTAACATATTCTGGTTTTCAGTATAATCAATCAAGTGACTATATGTATACCATACATCAATACAATCGTCAATCTTTTAATTAAAACTTTTCATCTATGAATCATATTCAGATTTTTTCTACCAATTGAAATTTTTCTAATTCAAAATGTCATTTAAATATTTGAATGTTATCATGTTTGCCATCTAAATCAACGGGGAAAAAATTATTAAAATTCAGGTCAAAACATTTAGTAATTAACTCTTGACAATGAACGCATACTGCAAACTTTAATTTAAATAAAAGTGAAGTGTCTACCATTTCTCTACCATGGTATAATTTCATTACAGTTTTTGGACAGGATTTTTAAATAATAAAAAGAAAAAAATAACGTGATGAATGTAATCTCTACACAATCACTACGATCATAAATAGAAAGTTATTTTCCACAATTCCACCTGCTACAACAAACATGTACAACTTTTCAACGATAAAAACATGGATGAAATCTAGATTTAGACAGGTATGAAAAGGTGGCAAGGGTAAATCAGTTATCAACTTGTGATATTTTTTATCATGCTTATTATAGAAGATGAAACTCATTTTTTATTTCATTGTCAAATAAAACTAAAACTGAGAGAACAGACTGATAAGATATTTCTAAAGGACAATAACAATGGTGAGAATAAAATAAAACAAAATTCTCTTAAAACTGTGATGTCAGATTAATTGGTTCTTTATAAAGTAACCAAAGGAACTTAAAACAAGGGGCTTCTAGTTAAACTTATTACATTGTCTTCATGCCATGCTTTTCAATTTTTTCCCCTGTAATATGTTTGTGTGACTGTTTTATTTACCTAAAGCCATTAAACCAATAAAGTGCTTATGTCCATAACAGTTCTAAACTAGATGTGTCGGAATGACATGAATGTCCCTGCCGTGAATATTAAGGAGGCTCACAAATGTTTCACCCTTTTTTAATTCCCTCAGTAATAGGTTAAGAATAACAAATGAATTTCAAAGTTGATCTGTAAATTATGATTATGCACTCTCATACCAAAAATCAAGACAATATCTCAAATCATAGTGAAATAAAGTGGTGACAACTAAATATTTGGCCAAATTTCAAAGTCCAAGGGCTGTAACTCGACCAAAAATCATTGGATCGGAACGTAATGTAAACTTGATCTGTAACTCATCATTATACACTCATGTACCAAACATCAAGTCAATATCTTCAAGCATAGCGAAAAAAAGTGGTGACAACTAAATATTTGGCTGAATTTCAAAGTCCAAGGGCCATAACTTGGCCAAAAATCATTGGACCAGAACTAAACATAAACTTGATCTCAAAGCATAGCGAAAATATGTGGTCGCAACTGTTTTATTTCGGAATTACGGACATGGGTAACACTATATGTCCCGGCCACTTAGTGGCGGGGACATAAAAAATGAGATTTTTGTGGTTAGGGTTAGTGTTATGGTGTCTAATGCCACTTGCAACAATATTTAAGTTATATCATGGCAGTCAGTTTTATTGGTGGAGGAAACCAAAGTACCTGGAAAAACTACCAACCCGTCGCAAATCACTGACAAACTTTATTACATAATGCTGTATCGAGTACACCTCGCCCGAGTGGGATTCAAACTCACAATGTTGGTGGTGATAGCCGCTGATTGCATAGGTGGTTAGAAATTCAATACCATACAATCATGACCATGGTGGCTCCTGCTATTTTAGTGATCTGTAATGTTGACAATTTGACACAAAAAAAAATATGATACTTATTAGGATAATTTATACTAACAACTGAATGAATGGATCAAATTTTTACTTTCAAAGGAACCTGGAAATGTGCCCTTTATATGCAGTTTCAATTTATATGCACTATTTTTTAACAGGAAAAATGAGGCTGCCCTTTATAGACAGTGATTTGTTAGAAAGAGGTGCCCTTTAAGGAAGATTTGACTGGAAACAGCTTATCAGGGTTTTGAAATGACAAGATTTGAATGTATAAGGAATGAAGATAGAAAGCAAAACAAACACTAAATTTTATCAATAGGAAATTAATTCATTATAAATAGCCATCAGATGGCAGGCACCATGTAATGGTACAGATGTCTTTATATGTTTGCTGAATGCAACAAACTGCACTATCTGTTGCTCATACAAGTCACTGATGCATATCACACACAAACAGAATGAAATATCCATTAATCTAACATATACATGCATTCTTATAATAACAAAATACAATACATTCTTAGACAGACAGAATTTAGTCAGAACTGATATCAACATAATATAAAAAGTGCATGTATACTTTTCACTGTGAGATCAATAAGACAAGAATGAGGCAATTCATTTTTCTGTCTTTAGAAGTTTAAGAGGTTTAGTGATAAATGTGTAAAAACAGCTTAAAACATCTAAAGTCTTGTTATATTACTCTTCAATTGGATTTTAAAGGGGGGGGGGGGGGGGGGGGGGGGGGGGGGAAATTATATTAAGGAGGGAAGAAAAAGTATTCTGATCACTCACTGCCCCAACAGAGAAAATTATTATTATGTAATAAAAAAAAAACATAGATATCTAAATCAGTGCACATAATACGCTTCTGGAATAACATTGATCAGGAATGCTTAAATTCTGGCTGGCAAAGGGATTGTCTCAGGATGTTTAATTTTCACAACAATCCCTCCTCACCATTTCACAAAAATATAAATAATTGCTCCCTGGTTCAAAAACAGGTGTAAATCAATGAAACGACTGCATCCTGTTTGCTCTTGTAATAATGAGTTCTCTTTATGTATCTGTGAAGAGTTATTAGTTTACATCCATCCCCCCTTTAATAAAACAACACATGTCTCATTTATGAGTGTTTAATAGGTTTCATGTGTTTTTTATTATGTTTCACACAGAACAACGACTTCATCATTGCAAAATACAGCATGTTTATGAAGATATCTATTTTTTTGCACAATGAAGTACAATAATATTTTGCAGAAGTACTTAATTTTATTAACCATGACCAGGTGGATATATCTCCAAAATAAGTTGAGGTGAGGGGGGATGTAATTAAATTACATAAATCATATTACCAAGTCATTCTCCAAATAAAAAATGTCACACAAAATTCCAATTAAATGAGAAAACTATTACTCTATATTCAAACCAGTCATTTTTAAACCAGAAACATTGGTATAAAAAAAAAATTGCTTCCCTTGATTTTTAAAAAATCGCGATACCATATATTGAGTGAGACTTGTTCGAAATGAAGAAAGATTTTTGAAAAAAAAAAAAATTCTTTTAATCTTTATAAATTTTCTTCCCCAAAAACATCCTTTCTACACATAAATGCATACAATAATTTCATACAAATTCAAAATTACCGTCTTGTAATATTCAATTGCTAAACTATTGACATAAAAACAATTTCCATAAATTTAAAATTAAAATTAAAATATTGTATTAACCAATCAAGGGCCCTCGAGGGGCAACAAGCTAAACTACAAATACACATATAAAGGGGAAAGAGTTGTTTGATTGATAGATAGACATAACAATACAATAGTAAAGTAATATGTATGAACATACACAAATATATAAAATCTATATTAAAATGGTAAAAGAAAAAAAAAATATCAAATTGGTTAACAGTAATTTAAGGCATATTTTCATATAGAAACCTACCAACAGATTGTAGGATTTCTTGATCTTTGCAGGTTAGGATATAATATAATTTCTGATTATTAGATAATTTGGTGAAATTTTTCACTTTTGATGAAATAAGTTTGAACAACTCCTCTCTCTTGTTATTGAGTTTGTCACATTTAATTAAAAAGTGTGCCTCATCCTCTATCTCATTAGCCGAGCAATTTTTGCACAACCTTTCATTTCTAGGTATGTTTTTATACCAACCTGTTTCAATATAAAGTCTATGTGCTGATACACGAAATCTACAAATTGATTTTCTGTAATTGAAATTATTTATAAGTGTGAGATATTTCTCTAATCCGAAATTAGTTTTCAGGAATAAATATGTGACGAGTTTGTTGTCCTTTAACATATTATTTGAGCGCTGCCAATCGAGTAAATATTTTTTTACAAGAGACTATCGTAGTGATTGACCAAATTTACTCTTGTTTAAGTCCATAGTATATAAATATTAAAAATCTTAAGCAACTTCGTGATCGAGGAGTACCATGATGTTTTGTTCATAGAGTGTAGTTTCTTGCTGCATAAAAAAGTATCTTACAACAAAGGAAACTCTGTTGATAAATTTTCTAATCTATAGCAATATTTCAATATTTCAATATAGTTTTAACAATATCATATTAATGCAATCAATATCTACCAAGTTCAGAAAGAGAAGCATGGTTAATGCTTTTCCTGTTCAAGCCTAAAATTGACATTTATTGTGCATGCATCTTGATTAGGTTGATCAGTGGATGTTGCTGGTTTAAGAAATCAGAAACTAATTATTGAAACTAGTTTTTTACAGAATTTCTGATGTACAATTGCTGGTTTAAGAAATCAAACATTAATTACTGAAACTATTTTTTGTTAAAAAGTTCTCATGTACCAAGCTTAAATCTGTCCTTCAAACATATATTTATACCTGAAATTTTAATTTGGACCCACCGATACGTGACTGTAAAGTCTATGGCCTAATGTTTGCAAAGAGAAAAACATTGTACAGCTCTACTGCTACTATACATTTTATGTACTACTAAATATCCATCCACGTCCATCCACGTTTCTTTTATAGATGGTTTGGTTTATAGTGTTAACTCCACTTTCAACAATATTTCAATTTTATCGTAGCAGTCAGTTTTATTGGTGGAGGAAACCAGAGTACCCGAAGAAAATCACCGACCTGCCATAAGTAAATGATGAACTTTATCACATAATGTTTTATTGAGTACACCTTGCCTGAGTGGAGTTCGAACTCACAATGTTAGTGGTGATAGGCACTGATTGCACAGGTAGTTGTAAATCTTTTATAACTGATCGTTCAGTCCAGAAGTAAATTTAAGCTATAATTTGGTGACCACTTCACTAACAATTTTCTTTGTTTTTTGTAGGCCGGCTGAAAATTAAATATGAATTGGCCAATGGGACTGAATTTTTTTGTTTCAAAACTTAATTATTAATACGAGACAAAAATTAAATTTGGTCAGTTCATATTACAGCGTAATGTTAACATTGATCTATTAATCCTGGGCTTTATATACAATGAAACCTGTCTAAACCAAACCTCATTGGGACCAACTTTTGAGTTCAGATTAGACAGGTGTTCGGTTTATACAGGTTAAATCAACAAAGATATCTTATATTGGGACTTTATTCAAAGTTCTGTTTATAAAGATTCCAATTTATTCAGGATTCTAACATGACCTCCTTCTTTCGCTTTGCTAACAAACGAGCGAGTTATCCTTTCGGTTTAATCTCATTAGCACATGCGCCGGTGAATGTGACTGACTTTTCCATTGGAAGTATAAATTGTGTGCGACATTTTCCACAAACGTAAATATAAATTACCGTCTTTCAATCAAAGTATACTACCGTATTTGTACTCTTAGACATCAGAATCGAAATAAATCATGGAAACCAAAATGTGTTTTGAGTTTTAACATGGAATGGCGGATATTAGTAAATTTTATCCCGATCCAAATACTAATATCTGCCAATCCATGTTTAAACTCTCAACACATTCTCGCTTCCATGATTTATTTCTTAGTTTGCTTTAGACACCTTTCACTGTAATATTGAGGGTACCTTGGTGAATTATGTTTGCAGTGATTTTCAGAGGGGTACAGTCGTTTAGTTACCTTTTATACTGTAGTCTCCTTCTTATACAGGATTCTGTTTTGTTCAGGGGTCCATATAGAAAGGGATCACTACTTTATAAAGTTAGTTGGTTTGTTGGTTTATGGTGTTTAATGCCACTTTCAACAATTTTCAGCTATATTATGGTGGTCAGTTTTATTGGTGGAGGAAACCGGAGTACCCGGAGAAAACCACTGACCTGCGGCAAGTCCCTTACATACTTTATCACATAATGTTGTATCGAGTACACCTCGTCATGAGCGGGATTCAAGCTTACAACATTAGTGTTAATAGGCACTGACTGCATAGGTAGTTGTAAATCCAACTACCATACGATTATGACCACAATGGCCCCCATCACTTTATAAAGTAAATTTTCCTAATTAACTGACTTTGTATTTGTTAAAACCTGCACACATCAATTCTTTTACCGTTGTTTTGTATGAGATAAACAAGCACAAAAATAGTCTTTAAGTGTTTTACTGACGCAACTGTTATCTAGACAAGCTCTACATTTTAATTTGATATTTTCTGGGTCATCAACCTCAAATCTGACAAGACTTGAAGTGTGACGAGAATGTTTACAACAATGCTGAAATAAAATCCTTTTTGCACAAACTGCAATATTTATTATCAACAATAGGATTTTCACTTTCTAATCTTTTGATTATGAATATATCTGATGAAAGTTATTCCAGAAATGTGTTGTGTGCACTGAATTAAATATTTACGTTTTTATTACTATTACTGGGTCGATACTTCTGCTTGTGGACTACTATTACTCCCAGAAGGTATCATCCACCCAGTCATCAGTGGTCGATACTTCTGCTTGTGGACTACTATTACTCCCAGAAGGTATCATCCACCCAGTCATCAGTGGTCAATATTTCTGCTTGTGGACTATTATTACTCCCAGAAGGTATCATCCACCCAGTCATCAGTGGTCGATACTTCTGCTTGTGGAGTACTATTACTCCCAGAAGGTATCATCCACCCAGTCATCAGTGGTCGATACTTCTGCTTGTGGAGTACTATTACTCCCAGAAGGTATCATCCACCCAGTCATCAGTGGTCGATACTTCTGCTTGTGGACTACTATTACTCCCAGAAGGTATCATCCACCCAGTCATCAGTGGTCGATACTTCTGCTTGTGGACTACTATTACTCCCAGAAGGTATCATCCACCCAGTCATCAGTGGTCGATACTTCTGCTTGTGGACTACTATTACTCCCATAAGGTATCATCCACCCAGTCATCAGTGGTCGATACTTCTGCTTGTGGAGTACTATTACTCCCAGAAGGTATCATCCACCCAGTCATCAGTGGTCGATACTTCTGCTTGTGGACTACTATTACTCCCAGAAGGTATCATCCACCCAGTCATCAGTGGTCGATACTTCTGCTTGTGGACTATTATTACTCCCAGAAGGTATCATCCACCCAGTCATCAGTGGTCGATACTTCTGCTTGTGGACTATTATTACTCCCAGAAGGTATCATCCACCCAGTCATCAGTGGTCGATACTTCTGCTTGTGGACTACTATTACTCCCAGAAGGTATCATCCACCCAGTCATCAGTGGTCGATACTTGTTTGTGGACTACTATTACTCCCAGAAGGTATCATCCACCCAGTCATCAGTGCTTCGGAACTGACTTTAAAATCATTTGGTTTTCCAATCTTTTGACTGTGAACGTACCTGACTAATGTTACTCTAAAAACGTGTCGTGTGCACTAAATTAGATATCTACGTTTTTACTACACTTCTATATTGTATAGATGTACAGTAATCTTAAGCACTTCATTCCTATTTCTGTTTCTCTTCTTTTTGTTGTAGACTTATTCTTACTCTTAGGATGGGATACAATTTTATTAAATGCCGATCATTTGAGGTGTAATCAGGGTTTTTTTCATTTTCTTCTCTATAGTGATTGGTTCTTTTTAACATCTCATGAAACTAGATGTACATACAAATTTGCTTTTATGGTACACAAATAGTCACTTTTATTTGTAATGATTGCAAAATAATTTTTATACGAGTCTGTCGATTTGTGATTGTGATTTTTTTTTTCTGGAACTAGATATCGTGGACCTCTCTCATTACTTCTAGGAAATAACCACTTCAAAAATTCATAAAAACAACGTCACTAATGCTATGACTGAAAATAAGACGTCCAGACAAATTCTAAAAGACAAAACAAGACTGTTTCCCTACGAACAGATTAAATCCATCCAGTAACAAGATCGTTTCCCCAAGAACAGATTTATTCCGTCAAGTAACAAGATCGTTTCCCCACGAATAGATTTAATCCGTCTAGTAACAATTTAATTTCTTCCAAGAATAACTTAATCTGTAGAATTACAAGTTCATTCCGTCCATTTTTTTGACAAGTTACAAGACTAGGAGACGACATATCTAAGATTGATTGATTGTCTGTCTGTCACCGATGTGCTACAGGATACAATGCCGTTTGGTCTAGCAAAGTGGCACAGACAAGTGTGATAATGTTAAATAACTTCCCTCAGGTAGAATATATGTTATTTAAAGACGGTACATGTTTATCAAACAACATTGCATTTCTTGACAAAGTTGAATCTGTTGATGAAATTTACACCTTGCCGAAACTTCACAAATTAGTTTCATTAAAGTGTGTGCTGCACAACATGTATCAATACAACTCATAAAACAGACGAGAGGGGCTGTCGTGGTCGTAACCGCATGGTAGTTGGATTTACAACTACCTGTGCAATCAATGCCTACCATTAAACTTGGCCGAGCAGTGGCACAGACAAGTGTGATAATGTTAAATAACTTCCCCGAGGTAGAATATATAAGTTATTTAAAGAAATTACATGTTTACCAAACAACATGGTAGTCCATGACAAGTTGAATCTGTTGATCAAATTTACAAGGTGCTGTCGTAGTCGTGATCATATGGTAGTTGGATTTATAACTACCTATGCAATAACTTCCTACCACTAAAGTTGTGAGTTTGAATCCTGTTCAGGCAAGGTGTACTTGATACAACATTATGTGATAAAGTTTGTCAGAGACTTGCGACAGGTCTGTGGTTATCTCCGGGTTCTCTGGTTTCCTCCATCAATAAAACTGACAGCCATGACATAACTGAAATATTGTTGAAAGTAGAGTTAAATACTATAACCAACCCAATCCCTCAAATTTACACCTTGCCAAAATTTCACAAATTAGTTGCCTTAAATTGTATGCTACACTACCTGCATCAGTACAACTCAAAAAGTAGACGAACTCTTAAAATGAGCAGGACAAAAACAGTCATACCTGTATTCAGAGGTCACCTTTCCGAAAAAGAAAAAGTATTTTTTTATGATGACCTTTTAATACAGTTGACTGCTTAATAGAGGTGATCACATTGGCATGCTTAACTGTAGATTCAAATGCCATGCAACTGATAGGGTTAATGTCACTTTTATTAGCTCAATAAAAATATGAAATAACATTCTTCCAAATAAATAATCTGTCTTATAAAGACTGTCATTTTCTATTTCTATACACCAGTAAGTGATATGCATTGCTAGTTTGCTGTAAATCTGTCTAACCATCAGTCACAATGACATAGTATATCTACTGTATACCTGTAGGTAAAATAATAGAATGTACAACATGATGGTGTATGTTACTTCTCACACATGCTTAAGAGGACATGTTCAGTCTTCAAAATGAAAATTTGAATTTACTGGTCCGATTCAAATTCTTGAATTTATTTTTATATACATTTGTAGTAAGTTCTAAATGAAAATTAAAAAAATTACTGGTCCAAATCAAATTCTTGAATTTATTTTTATATACTAGTAGTAAATTCTTTAAAAAAAGAAAAAAAATTTACTGACCAAAACAAAGTTTTACTGGTCTTGGGCCAGAGGACCTGTGCTCATCGTAAGGACCGCATGTTTATTGGGAAAAGTTTTGCCATGCAGTAATATAATCTTGAACAGCATTTTAAGATCAATTAAGATCAGTTTGATCAACTGGTCATCTGGGTACAGTGACTTCTAAACTAAGGTACACAACATACATAAAGATGTCTATAGGGAATATGGTTTTGTGGTTTATGGTATTTGACACTACTTTACACTATATTTCAGTTATATCATGGCGGTCAGCTTTATTGGTGGAAGAAACCAGAGTTCCTGGAGAACACCATCAACCTGTCGCAAGACGTTGACAAACTTTATCACTAAATGTTGTATCGAGTACACCTTGCCATGAGAGGGATTCGAACTCACAACATTTGTGGTAATAGGTACTGATTGTACAGGTAGTTGTAAATCCATCTACCGTACGATCATGGCCACGACGGTTCCCTCTACAGGGAATATACAAATCCAGCATATTCAAGTCATACAAAGGCGACAAGTATATTTAAACACTGGGCTAAAACCACATCCTTCTTGTTAATGTGGCATAAAAATCTTGTTTAAATGGACATTAGTTGTACAAAAGATTTAGTGTGTGGTCCCTGATCACGTTAAAATAACTGAGAACTAACATGGCGTAAATACTCTATTATCATGTGACATTGTCCATTACAAATCATCAATGTTTGTTGGTCCATTGTGGGAAAGTCATCCATAAAATTTTAGGGGTTTGTTGCTACCGGATGGAATCACCCCTACTCAAAAATGCTTAGGCAAAAAAATGAAAACCTGTGTTTCAGCTAACCCTGTTGACTCTTAATTCTTAGTGCCTTTCCTAAAGTTTTTAATGCTAGTTTTGAACCGTAATGAAAGTGGGAGGTTTGGCACTTTAAAATCTGATTCAACCCACCATTTCTTTAAAAATGCCTGTACCAAGTCAGGGTCATTACGGTTTTCACAGTTTTCCGGTTGTTGACTGATTTTGTCTATTTATATAATTATGAGTTTTGACTTTCCCTTTGTAAGATTGTTCGGAGTTCAGTAATTTTGTTATTACCCTTATTTGGACAAACACTGTTAAAAGTCATATTCTTGTGATATAACATACAGTAGATAAAAAAAATAATTAAAAAGAAGTTTTGCCTGCCTATCAATCTACCCTCTTTTTTCACACAAACTTTAGTGGAAAAACATGCATTTTTTCATAGCTTAAATCAGGAATTCCAAAGAATTTTTCTCTTCAATATTTCATCAAGATCTTTGCATTTCCACATTTTCCAGATATTTGAAAGAAAAAAAATTGTCTATCTATCTGCATCATGTCAAAAATTGTAAGTGAATTTACTACCCAACCTAGTAAATAAATATAATATAATTAAAAAATAATGAAAAAAATAAAATCAGACACCAAAAAAATTATATTTAAAATAAATGGGTATTTTACTGTTTTCTTATCATCAGCTTTCTCATATACAAATTAAATGTTTTATAATACACAGGGAATATCTTTCTTTGTCACAGTTGGAGAATTTTTATCACTTTTATGTAATGGTTCAGTTGGGTTTATGGACAAATTAACCATTAACAGCCATTTTTTTATAATACAGGTAGATTTGTAAGTTTTCAGATAAAAGTACAAACAATTATAATTTTTTTGTTGATGTGAAAGGTTGTTTGTCTAATCTTATATTTTTAACGAAATGTATGAATCTGTATGAACATTGCATGTGTATGCAGAGGGAGGGGAACAAATCATATGTACAAAGAAGAAAATACAATTTTATTAAGAATATTTGTCCACGATCTTCACCATACTGGACACTGACAGAATCTTACCCAATTGTTTTGATTTTCATGACTTCTAAGATGATCAAATATTGCACTTTAAAATTATTCAAAGCAAATGAATGGTTGAAGTTTCTTATAAGTAATATCAAAATTACCTTGACCTTCAAAAAATCCAATTGATTTATCAAGAAAGAGTTTTTGGCATTGACCTTTACCTTCATAGTAAATTAAAATGTTCATATCCATTTTCTGTTAGTTGTATTAATAACTGGAATATTTCAGTGATATCTGAGTTGGTAATAAATAAAATTTCCATGAAAACAAATTGTCTAATTTAAGACATCCGATTTTTGACGATTTTTTTTACGTCCATTAGGATCCCAGTAGTGGTTACATTAACAATTGTTATTTCATTATTCTAAGTCTAAGTGTAATGTTGAATAGTCTTTTATGTTCATCTACATCCATATCCTTTCTTACCAATTGTTTTATTTCAACTAAGTAATTTCTCATGACTAAATCTATTTTAAAGTTGTAAGAAGCTATATTTTTCGCAAAAAAGTTATCATAGGTTCTGACGGGTCGTCGTGGTTACTGTTGTATGATAATAAATTGGATATCATCTTCCAATGAAATCAGTACATATCAACCACTTAAGTTGCAAATTTGATTTCCGCGCGTGACATGGCGTACAATAAAAATAGTGTACTTGATATGATTTCCTGTTTTAAATTTTGTTAGCAACTTGTGGCAGGTCACAAGTTTTTCAGGTATTCTGGTTTCCTCTGAAAATAAAACTGACCGTCAGGATAAAACTGAAATATTGTTGAAAGTGTTGTTAAACATCTATAAAACTAACCTATAGGTTTAGTAACATTCTATGATTTACGGCTTACTGTTGCTACCACCAACCAATCATACGAGTGAGTGAGTGATTGTTGTTTAATGCCAAATGACAAATTTTTCCGCTATATCATGGTGAGGACAAGTTATGTTTTGATTAAATGATGATCATGATGATGTCCGCTGGTAGACATGTGACTCCGCTCTGACACGTTATCCTGATTCTGAGCCAACCAGTGTTTGCTCTTACTACTTGTATAGTGGATAAGCAGCAAATACCAATTTTATAGTGTTTTGTTTGATCCGTCTGGGACTTGAACCGACGATCGACCCCACTCTGGGCGAGAATGTTAACCATTACACCACCAATGCAGTTACAAGCCATACGAAGTTGACGGATTACATGAATAATTCTCAATATCAGTTCAGAATTTTTTTTGTCAGATACCGAACCTACTAGTGTAGGCATCCAAATTTCCAAGAATAAAAACTTCAAAGCTTTAGTTTATATAGAGTACCTGTTTAATTTTATCACTGAAAAGGTCTTAAAATACTATAATAATGTGTAGATTTTCCTTTTTTTTTCTACGAAAATGACACATAAATAAATAATGTTATTAGCAAATTCTTTAAATTTGTCTTTAAAGTATTTTGAAAAATTATGGGAAAAAATACCTCAAATTTAAATTTCTTTAAATACAACTGTATTTATTTCAGAACTGTTAATTTATAACCCTCATCAAAGATAACAGTCCTCTAGTAATGAGGGTATTTTAAGGTAATTAGATAATCCGATTAGATAATTAGTGTTATCTGATAGGTAAACAAAGTCAGTGGTATCAAAAGACAAGTATTGAACACACATGGTAAACAATATTACAGATCAATTTACGTAAAACAATTTGCATTTTGCATATAACAAGGTGATTTCTACTAATTATGCATTCATGATTTTTACCCCCCAAGTCAAGAGACAATGTTTTTTCTGTGGAAAATATTTGGTTCTCTTAAATCTAAAATAATCAGTAATATAATTTTTACTATATATGTATATACAATTTTTACCCCCCAAGTCAAGAGACAATGTTTTTTCTGTGGAAAATATTTGGTTCTCTTAAATCTAAAATAATCAGTAATATAATTTTTACTATATATGTATATACAATTTTTACCCCCCAAGTCAAGAGACAATGTTTTTTCTGTGGAAAATATTTGGTTCTCTTAAATCTAAAATAATCAGTAATATAATTTTTACTATATATGTATATACAATTTTTACCCCCCAAGTCAAGAGACAATGTTTTTTCTGTGGAAAATATTTGGTTCTCTTAAATCTAAAATAATCAGTAATATAATTTTTACTATATATGTATATACAATTTTTACCCCCCAAGTCAAGAGACAATGTTTTTTCTGTGGAAAATATTTGGTTCTCTTAAATCTAAAATAATCAGTAATATAATTTTTACTATATATGTATATACAATTTTTACCCCCCAAGTCAAGAGACAATGTTTTTTCTGTGGAAAATATTTGGTTCTCTTAAATCTAAAATAATCAGTAATATAATTTTTACTATATATGTATATACAATTTTTACCACCCAAGCGACAATGTTTTTTTTCTTTTTCTGGCCAAAATATTCAGTACCCTTAAATCTCAAAAAAAAATAATCAGTAAAAGTAATTTCCCAAAGATTTTGTAATAATGTACGCCTATTTTAAAAGTATATAATTTGTTTTATTAATGGTTTTACCTGCGAAACATTTTGGTTCTCCGGAACAGTTAAATCATCTTTCGAATAAATTTTTTCTCAACAATTTGGTTTCCATGGGTACCCTTCACCTTGCTTTTAAGATTTGCAACAATAATAAAATATTGACCGATTGATTGATTGATTGATTGATTGATTGATTGGTGTTTAATGCCAACCTTAGCAGTATTTCAGCTACATCTTGGCAATAATAATATAATAATAAAAATTTGCTCTAACATAAAACAAATTAATTAATTTAAAAAAAACAATATTACATTGGATGATAAAAATAAATTAATTTTTAACTATATATTATTTTATGTATTTGTTTTTTAAATGACATATTAAAGATGGCTCTGTGCCTCCTTTCTTTATTGGGCAGAAATTGATTTCTAAAAATTGTCTAGAATAGAAATTCAAGAAAAATCAAGACTTGAAAGACTTTCAAATTTCAAGATTTCTGATTTTTCTTGATCTTAATGGACATTTGGTAGTAGCTATTTTTCATGTGATGTCATTATTGTGCAGTGTTAATATGTTGCATTATTATAAATAAGTTTTTTAATACTGTTTCTTGAATAGGATTGGGTCAGGGTTATTGGGTTAGGTTTAGGGTTTATGGTGTTTAACGCCAGTTTCAACAATATTTCAACTACATTTTGTATATCGTGGCGATCAGTTTTATTGGTGGAGGAAACCGGAGTACCCACAGAAAAACCACTGACCTGTCTCAAGTCACTGACAAACTTTATCACATAATGTTGTAACTAGTACACCTCACCATGAGCAAGATTCAAACTCACAACGTAAGTGGTGATAGACACTGATTGCATAATATAGGGAGTTGTAAATAAAACTACTATACAATCACGACGGGCCCTTAGAAACTTTAGTGGTGACAGGAACTGATTGCATAGCCATAGGTAGTTGTAAATCCAACTATCATACAATCACGATGGCTCCCAGGGTTTTTGGTGTTATCGTCTCTTTCTGAGATTTTCAGCCATATTGTGACTATCCGACCAACAAGGGAAGGTAAGCCCACAAATATAATGAACTCACATGTGAAAAACCCTGGCCTTGGGTATGTGTTTGTAAACCTTACACTTGAGATTTGATAGCAGGCATCAAATCAACGGTGTTTGACTTGCGGTCAGGAATCAATGATCTTGTAATCATTCAGCCACTTGTACCTCTCACGAATAGGAATATTACATGTTAAATCTTCTGTTTAACTTTCTGTTTACCATATAGATCTTGTATGTTAAATGAAAATGGTGCAAAAATCTAAAGCCGTGCTCGCTCAGACAATCATGAGTAACACACAAATGGTTTAAATTGGTCGAGAAACATGGGTTCCTTAATAATTTTTCTAAATAGATAAAAACCATTGAAAATCAATCCTATCCAAGAACCCAAAAAATATATATTGTCTGATCAGAGAAACACTACCAGTTGAGAAAACAAAATGTGATTTTACTTATTTTTTAAACTTAATTTCTATTGGAGCAATTAATGGGGTTAGGGGCATAGTATTTAACACCAATTTTCAACATGGAGCAATTAATGGTGGAATAATTAAAAAAAAAAGTTCCTTGCCGGGCTTCTTTTTTTTTTACATTTCAATTTTGTTTTTCCTCAAATAAAACTGACAAAAAAAAAATGCCCTTTCCCTTTGGAATATATAATCACTGAAAAATAAAACATTTAGATAACTGTTATATACCTGTGTATATCTGATCTACTTCAAATTCTTCATCATCTTTAGTGATATACATTTATTTATCCATTATAAATTCCCAGAAATCACACACTTTTTTCGAATTTTATCCAACAAAATATTTTCCAAATCTGACGAATATTTCTAGAGCGACAGAATTTTCACTTTTTTCGATTTTCGGACAATTTTACACCACCAAATTTAACACTTTTAATGAGAATTAATTATATGAAAATTTCACATAATTTATATCTCCAATTCTCGTTTATTTTACATCCCAGAACAATGTCACTTTTAAAAAAAAATTCACTTGAAATTTAATCCATCCTAGAAAACATCCAAGGAACTTAAAAAGCTACAAGTGATCACTGATGCTAAAGGTAGCTACTAAATTTGTTACAATTAAAAAAAATAATTAATAAATCCAAATCACAGAAAGAAAAGTAAAATCCACGAAAAAAACCCACAAAAAAGCGACAGAACTTTACATTTTTTTCACCATCTTTTTCATTTTTAAAGATGATCATTGACAGTCTCTTTATGATTCACAAGTTTGGAAACTACTATGGTGGGATAGAAGGATTCAAAACAGAGGGGTGACCTAGATCAAAGGTGAGCAGAAGACCTTTAACTTCTTGCTACAATTATCAATAAAAATATAATAAAACAATTATCTTAACAAATTTTATCAATTGTTTCAAGAAAATGTTATTAAATTAAGCTATAAACCAAGATAATCAAATAAAATGTCTAACCTTTCTGCCCCATAGTACAACATGGAATTGTCCAATGACGTTATACTATCAAGGCCTCCCTGTATTTTACCATAGCTCACTGAGACCACCCAAGTGTACAAGCTATTCATGTGTTTAATACATGTCAACATATTCAACGTCTACAGTGTTACAAGGGGGTGATCCTTAACAAAATTAGATCCATTTTCTAACATGACTCCATTGAAAAAAATTTAACTTGATACTAAAGGAACAAATGCCAATCTTGTCTTTTTATCTATTAACTGATTATGCCAAAAAATTTTGACAACTTTAAGTTTTGTATATATAATAAACAACTGAAGATATGCCTATCAATGTTGTATTTTTTGTACATTGAGGTTTCATAAAGACTATTTTTTTTAATTGCATGAACATAAGAAGGATACAAAGACTGTCAGACAAATGTTTTCATTTCCTGATAGTCTTAATGTGGTTGACTGTCAACTTCAGGGTATATGATGAATCATCCAGTACATGCAACAATATAAGACTATTTTACTAATCGTTTTCTTTTAACATTCTTTTTTTTATTTCGTGGGAAACACATTTTCAACAAAAACAAAAAACTTAAAAGTAAATGATTGGGTTTTAGGTTTATGGTGTTTAACGCCACTTTCAACAAAATTTTCGTCATATCGTGGTGGGTAAACGATTGGAAATGTAAGGAGTCTTATATTGATGGACTAAACGTACCGTAGAAAATGGTTAAAAATTTTTAAACGTTCAAAAAAGATTTTTTATTCATCAGAAGGAATTTGTTTTTAAAGAGTGTCATCATGTTTCTTAATTTTAAAGACACAGACAAATGGAATGTTGAAAAATTGAAAAATCTAAATAATAAATAAAATTTAAACAGGAACGGAAAAACACTGTAAAATAATCCATTTGAAATACAGCAGAAAACAGGAGAAAACCACCGACCTGTCACTAGTCACTGACAAACTTAATCACATATTGTTGTATCGAGTATACCTCACCATGAACGGAGTTCGAACTCACAACTTTAGGGTGATAGGCACTGCACAGCTAGTTGTAAATCCAACTATCATACGATCACGATCACAACCATGACGGCTCTGAAATGCTTAGTGCCACAAAGAAGTTTGCAAAATATATATTTTCAAGGTAACTGGCTTTGATTTTTCAATCATCTCCAATAAACGTTAGAGAATACCGAAGGCGAAATCAAAAATGGACAATCCAGAGAAACTGGCAACATAGGGTACACAAGACATCACCAATACTTGGACCCTAATGAACCACCAATTTCTTCCATTTTACCAGAAAATTTCAGGATTTTTAAGAGAAGATAAGAATCCTTATCAGTCATTTATATCATCCAG